>PVLC010032388.1:0-18180 GCA_004027655.1 Graphiurus murinus
CCTCTCTCCTCTCCTCTCCTCTCCTCCCCTCTTCTCTCCTCCCTCTCTCCTCTCCTCTCCTCTCCTCTCTGTCTCTCTCTCCTTGCTTATTATAGGGCAATTCAAATTTTCTATTTCTTTCATTGACTTTGTTAATCTTTTTTTATTGTAATAATTTGTGCTTTGTATTTATACATTTTTGTTAGGTACAAATTGATAATTAGTCTAGCTAACGGTTTGTAACTTTTGTTGATCTTTTCAAAGAACCAACTTTTGGTTTTGTGTTTTCTCTACTGCTTTTCTAATGGTTATTTCATTTATTTCCTTCCTAATCTTTCATTATTTGGTACCTTTCATTGCTTTAGATTTACGTTGCTCTTCTTTTCTAGTTTCTTTAGGAAGAAGTTTAAAATATTCTTTGATATCTTTATTCATTTTAATACAAATATTTATACCTATGAGTTTGCCGGTAAGTGCTCTTTAATTACATCTTTTAATTTTGCTATACTGTTTTTAAATTATTTCATTTCAAAATCTTTTACAGTTTTATTATTTCTTCTTTGAATATTTATTAGTATATTATTTAATTTGCACATATTGCAGATTCCTAAAAATTTACTTATATTATTGATTTCTCATTTAATCCCATTGTGGTTGAAGCAAATACTTTGTATGATTTAAGTTATTTTAAATTCACTGAGGTTTGTTTTATGACCAAGTACATGATATATCCTGGAGAATGTTCCACGTGCATTTCAGAAGAATGTGCATCCTACTGTTGCCAGATATAGTTGACCTATATATTTACAGTTAGGTTTAGTTGATCTATAGTGTTATTCAAGTTTTATATATACAAATATAAGGTTCTAAATAAATTCATATTCTCAGAGAGAATTACCAAGCTCTCTGTTCTCATAACCTTCCTCTACCTCTCCATCTAGGCAGAACCTCTGATTTACTGTACCAAAGCTGGGGGGTAGAAAGAAACCAGAGCGACATCTCTATAAACAGAGCATTGGTGGAGATGATAGCCCCTGAGCTCTTGGATTTGCCTTCCTATTATGGAACCTCTATCCTCTATCTAGGTGAGGGGCAATTAGTGCCTAGTATTTGCATCCTGCTGCAACTGTGGTAGAGCTTCCACTATACTAGTAGAGGCTGGTCAGGGGAATTTGACCCTGATGCCTACCTGGAATAAAGATTTTTGCAACAAGAGCAGGATGAAAGGTTCTAGTGACCTGCCCCTCACCTGTTGAATCTATAGCCAAGGACTGAACACTGAGAGCAGAGGGATCCCTATCTTCTAGCTGCATCTGCCTGGGGTAGAACTTCTGTCATACTGTGCTGAGTGGGAGGGCAAGATGGGTGCAAATACTGGCTCGAATGTCACAGACTCTCACTGTTCTTACTCACATTTAGTATATTTTCTCAAATATTTCTCCATTTTCTATATGCTCTTAGAAGAATTTTGAGAAAATATAAGTGGATTTTTTAAAATAATTTTCACCGTTATGAATGTTTGTTTCACTGGGAAGAGAGTGTGCCAGGCTTTGCACACAACCATTTTGCTAGTATTGCTCTGGATGCACCCAGTTCCACCAGCTTGCCTGGTGGGTGACCTTCAGTAAGTCACTTAATTATATATAAGTCAGTTATCTTATCTGAAAAATGGAAATAGTAGTACTTACTTGAAACGATTTGTGTAAATATCAAAAGTAAAACACTTAGAATGGTGCATGGCATTTGATAAATGTTATAACATTGCTAGCTGATATTATTGTTTTCATCACTAAAATGGAAGTATTTTATCATAGAATATCCAGGTATGATAACATGATAGCATTATTCTCTCTAGACATTTTAAGAAAATTTCTTATAAAATATACTGCATGGAATCACTAAGATAGCACACAAATCCAATGAGTCTTTAAAATCTGTCCTTGGAGTAGATTCTTAATATCTCATTTTGGTTTATCAGTACTCAGGTAGTCTGAGACTACCACAGATATATTTGTAAATACTTATTAACTGGAAAATTCTACTGATTGCTTCTTGCCCTTAGAAAAATATCTAAACACAGTACCCTGACCTTCTGACTCTTTTGTAATCTGACCCAACCTTCCGCTTTACCATTATTCCCTGTATGCTCACACCCAGTGAACCTTATCTTCCTTCTCCAAGATTCCAAATAACTTAGATATTCTTGGCTTTCTCAGGGATCTTTGGGTTGTTGTTGTTGTTTTGATCCTGAGGATTGAACCCAGAGGCATTCTACCTCCATGCTAGATCCCCAGCCCTTTTTATTTTTTTGTGGTACTAAGAATTAAATCCAGGGGCATTCTACCTCTGAACTACACCCCCAGCCCTTTTTATTTATTTTTTGCTTTGTTTTGAAACAGGGTCTTGCTAGGTTGCTGAGAGTCTTGCCATGATGCTGAGGCTGTCCCCAAACTTGCAATATTCCTGTTCCAGCCTCCCAAGTACTGGGATTACAGGTATGTGCTACCACACCCAGCTGACCTATGGGTTTTAATACACTTTTTTCTTCTGCCTAGAATGATTTCTCTCCCTACTTGCTTTCCCCAACCATACCTCCCACAGCATACCCTCCCGAGTACTCAGTCATTTCCTTTTACTTAGTAAATCTCTCATCTCTCATCTCCAATGTCCAATCCTTGAATATACTTTTCTTTGCTTCCCCAGGCAGAGTTAGGTCCTGGTGAAATTCTTCTGAACCATGATGCTACGATAGTCACCCTGGGCATATACCAGGGACTTACAGGGCTCACAGAAATTATTAGTGCTTTTCAAAAATATTCTACCTTCCTATTTCTTCCAAGAAGATGGTTGGTTTGTATTTGCCTAGCCTTTTTGAGATTAGGCATGATTGTATGGCCATATTGGCTAATGAAATATGAGCAGAAATGACAAATATCACTTCAATAGGGACATTTTAAGGTCAATGTATGGCAAGGCATGGTGGCATATGCCTGTAATCCCAGAACTTGGGAGGCTGAGGCAGGAGAATCACAGATTGAAGGTCAGTCTTAGCAACTTAGTGAGACCCTCAGCAACTTAGCAAGATCCTGTTTCAAAATAAAATGGGGCTGAGGATTTATCTCAGAAGTAGAACCCTGCCTGTGTTCAATTCCTAATACCAAAAAAAAAAGCCAATGTGTTATTTTCCAAGTAATTTTCCCACCGGACTGATTGAGAAAGTATATAGAAAGGTGATAATGAGTTGCTGAGAAACCACAATAATCAGAGTACCATGTCAGACCATGAAGAGAGAGTCTGAACAAAAATCTGACATGTATGTTAAGCAACTTCAATGTAGAGACTTTGTTAACACATTTTAACCTAGCCTATTCTGACTAGTGCTGGACTAAATACATTTTTGTTGAATAAATGCAATAAAAGTGCAGCGAAGGCCACTCTCTCTTTAGTTTGCCTCTAATGAGGTAAATCACTCTTTCATTACTTTATCTCAGGATTTCTACTGTTTAATAAATAGCAATGTTTGCTTCCTAAATGTATTTTCTACTTCATTTTGTAGTCTAAGTTGGAGTGCAAAGCAGAACTTTCCCCACTCATAACAAATGAGATACCTGTAAGTCTTCTACTACAATTCTTATTTTTTAAAAGTAGCATACTGAGCCAGGTGTGGTGGTACACATCTATAATCCCAGTATTTGGGAGGCTGACACAGGAGGTTGCAGGTTCCAGGACAGCCTCAGCAAGTAGTGAGACTTTCATCAACCAAGTAAGACACTGTTTCAAAATAAAAATAAAACAGGGCTAGGGGTATAGCTCAGAGGTAAAATGCTCCTGGGTTCAATCCCTAGTACCACAAAAAATATATACATACATACATATATACATACATACATACATACATACATATATACATACATAAATGTAGCATACTGACCCAGGAGTGGTGGTGCATGCCTATATCAGTACTTGGGAGGCTGAGAAAGGAGGATCGAGAGTTCAAGGCCAGCCTCAGCAATGTAGTGAGACTCTCAACAATCTAGAGAGATCCTGTTTCGAAACAAAAAATAAAAAGGGCTAGGGGTGTAGGTTGGAGGTAGAATGCTCCTAGGTTCAATCCCAAGTACCATACATAAACATACACACACACAAATAGTATACTGCATTGAAAGTTATATACAACAATTTCCCAAAAAGGAGCATTCAAAAATACCCTGTAAAAAATATACACACTGAAATAGGTACTCCTGACATATAACTACAATTAACTTCAAAATCTACTCTGAAACTAAATATAAATTGTTTCTACCTGGATCACAGATAGCAACTCTCATGAAACCATATAGCTTTGGAGAATAGTCAGAGACATTTTATCCAGCTTAGGATGGGAAGTAGCATACACAAAGATACAGGGGAGTCTTTTTCTTCTCTGCAAATAGAATTGAGGAGAGTTCTATTTTAGAGTTGAAGATTCTCAAAATGACTTATTTAAGTACACAAAATTAGAGCCTTTTGAAATCTATGATATACAATTTGTAGTGGTCAGCATGTCAAAGTGGATAAGTAGATGAATTTATAAATAATATAGTTTATTCCTGAGTCTTCGTTTATCATTTTCCCAGAGATAATTGTTTTGTTCAGTATCTTTGTACATATCTCAGCGTTTGCACTTTTTTCACTGAATTTTAATCGTTTGATTATATGTCTCTCTTTTTCTGTGAGATGAATGTCTTATTATCTACACATCATCCCTCAAACAAAGAAGAGTTCCTGGCACACAGAAGACTTTTAGTATTTCTTTTTAGTGATTAAGGACATGCATGCATGCATGAATTTATGAATACTAAATTGGCTGTGTGACTTTCAGCAAAGCATTTTTAATCTCTCTAGAGCCAAACTGTCCAATACAATAGCCACTAGCTACATGTAGCCAGGAAGCACTTGAAATGTGGTTATATGAGTAAAATATATGTGGAATATTGAATATTTAATGCCAAAAATGTAAAGTGATTCAGTAATAATCATTTTCATATTGCTTACATATTAAAATGAAACTAACACCAAAAGCAAATATCCCAATTAATAAATGGGGAATGGAAGCCGGGCATGGTGGCACACGCTTGTAATCCCAATACTTGGGAGACTGAGACAGGAGAATCACAGGTGCAAGGACAGCCTCAACAAGTGGTGAGACTCTCATCAACATAGTGAGACCCTGTTTCCAAATAAGAAATAAAATAGGGCTGGAGGTGTAGCTGAAAGGTAGAATGCCTCTGGGTTCAACCCTCAGTACCACTAAATAAATAAATAAAAATAAATAAATGGGGAAAGGAAACAGACATTCCTCAAAAGAAGTAATACCACTGGCCAACAATTATGTGAAAAAATGTTCAATATCTTTTAGAAATTAAGGAAATGCAAATCAAAACTAAACCAAGATTTCATCTCACTCTAGTCAGAATAACAATAATTTAGCTGGTCTGCTTTCTTCCCTCCAGATTTCAGAGTCTTAGGATGTATATGTATATCATATTTATGTACATACATATGCATATATATATAATATGTATTTTAGTATTTAGCAGGTAGAATAGAAAAAATAAACCTGTGCCATTTCATCCAAAATCATAAGTCTTCCCTTCTAGTGCTACTAGAAAATTTTAAATTGCACCTGCAACTCACATCATATTTCTATTGGACAAAGCCATGTGTAGTTATTAACTTTCTCACTTGCAAATGAGCAAGTTGGAAGAGATGCTCTCCAAGCCAATCCTTTATGTCTATAAAATCCTATGCTTCTAATGATTATTACATGGTTTCTTTATGCAGTACAAATGAGGTAGATAATATTGTTACTCTTTTTACTTATCCACATCATAGTTACCAGAAATAAAATAGTCCTAGAAAACCTACCAAATGCCTCAAAATAGGGGCAAGGGGTAATTGAAGGTTATTATTATTTTAAAAATAAATGCCAACATGTTAACATTTTCACAGCAAATAGTTGGTATGCAAGAATTTCCCAAAGGAGCTTATTTCAGGTGCTAATCAGCTTACACTATTTTTTACTTTTTATTCTGAGAGAATTAATTACCTTAGTAGCCTCACTTCTTCATATACTTAAATAATGCATTCCCCCACTCTGTGGAGAATAAACCAAATTTGATAGAGAAAGGTTTAATGCATAGCTAAAAATAGCACTGTAATCTCCTTGAAAGAACTCTCAGCATTCCCCTCCCTCCTTTTAGACAGACTTTCCTTTTCTGAAACTGCTAATGAATGGTTCTTGTATCCCTGTAATTCTCTCCCTCATCCTACATCCTCCCACATATTTTGAAAGACTATTAAAGTTCATTTTCCTCAATATTAATGATAAGAAACTTTCCTAAAAATCTGCTGGATCCTTAATATAACAACTCCAATAGTCTTCCCATGAAAACTTGGTTTCTTAGAAATCTTGTTTAAAAATTAAGTCAGTGGCTTAATTTTTTAATTTTTTTTTTTTTTGTGGAACTGGGGATTGAACTCAGGGGCATTCTACCTTCGAGCTACACCCCCAGCCCTATTTTTTATTCTTTATTATGAAACCAAGTCTCACTAAGTTGCGGAGTGCCTCACTAGGTAGCTGAGGCTGGCCGGGAACCCGGATCCTCCGGTCTCAGCCTCCCGAATGCTGGGATTACAAAGCGTGCGCCACCACGCCCGGCTAATTTTTTAATTTTTTAATGCAAGTTCTCACTCCATTGTTGCAAAGTTCCTCAATGGTCTAGTTGTCTCTCATTCCAATTGCTTCCTTTGTGATATATGTTTATCTATAACTCCACAAAAATGGCTGTCTTGAAGATCATTCATCATTTTCTTTTCCTACATTCAGTAAGTTATTTACTTCTTATCCTTTTGAAGTGCAATGCATTGTTTACCAAGCCTTGACAAGTTATTTTGACTTTTTCCCCTATTATATTGCTGTTTTCTTCTGATTATTTGCTGTGTTTTATTTCTTCACCTGTTTTCCTGTCCTCCTATCTAATTATATGAATTCTTTGGTTCCTTAAGATATAAGATCTCTCTCTCTCTCTTTCTCTCTCTCTCTCTCTCTCTCTCTCTCTCTCTCTCTCTCTCTCTCTCTCTCTCTCTCTCTCTCTCTCTCTCTCTTTCTCTCTCTCTCTCTCTTTCTCTCTCTCTCTCTCTCTCTCTCTTTCTCTCTCTCCCTCCCTCCCTCCCTCCTTCCTCTTTCTCTTTTTCTTTTTACTTTTAGTACTGAGGATTGAACCAGTGACATTCTACCTTGAGCTATACCCCCAGTCCTTTTATTTGAAAACAGAGTCTCACTAGGTTGCTGAGGGCCTTTCTAGTTGCTGAGGTTTTCTTTGAACCTGCAGTCCTCCTATCTCAGCCTCCCAAATACTGGGGTTATGGGCATGTGCCACCATGCCTCGCTTCCTTAAGACATCTTTAAACCTGTCTTTCATTACTCTCTGTTAACTTTCCTTATCAGAACTACATCCCCAAGTCTCTAGGCTCATTTAACATTTCCACTTGGATATCAACACAATACCACAAATAGAACACACTGGAATCAAACTCTCCTTCAACCTCCCTGTCAAAGGGCTCCAACAGCCTCTGTCTCAATGACTATCCAGCCTAGAGGTTTGAGCCATCTTTTGTTAAACATTCTTTCTGTCCCATTTACAGAATCAGGCACTAAGTCAAGTATGTTTTTCCCTATAAACTGGAGTGTGGTGGAGGAAAAAAGGCCCTGAAGCAAATCAGACCTATGTTTAAATTTAGCTATATTATTTACCATAACTTTGCCTGAACTCAGATGCATTATGTAAGATCTCTGAGCAGTAGATTTTCACATATAAGAGGAGGAAAATACTGTGGGACTGTTATGATAATTAAATGAGAATACATATTAAATGGTTGGCCTATAGTAGGACTCAAAAATATTACTTGCTTCTTGGACTCTTTCTATCTGTTCCTTTTTCTGAATTCCCATGAGTGCCATATTCTGTTCAAGTCCCTCAGTCCAATACATTTGAAATACCACAGAAACCCCTTCTTTATCCCATTTCCCTGCCTTTTCCTTTCTCCATATGGATATACTTCCCTAATTAATGTCACATGATTCCTTCATTCTAAGTTTGCTAAATTTTTGGTCATATTAATTTGAAACTTCTTTGACTGTCTCTAAGGTTTCTAAAAGTTTTTTTTCTCTTCCTGTTTTTCCCTAGCCTGAATCTTTTGTCCTAGTCCTCCAGGCTGCCCTGATCTCTCAAGGCCACGTTGGTTTCTTCCTCAAAATTTTAACATCTTTCTATCTCTAATTTCATACCTCCTCGAATGACTGATCAGACCAACCTTCTTTATAGTTCTTTGCCTCAACTCTCCAGCTTCTCAGGCCTCCCTTCCGCTCTTCCTGCCTGCAGCAATGATTAATACCCAATAGAATTCTGAATTGTGTTTATTCACAATTTTTTGTCTGTTTGGGCTGCTATGACAAAATAGCATTGACTCGTGTGGCTTATAAATAATGGAAAATTATTTCTCACAGCTCTGGAGACCGAGGAGCCCAAGGTCAAGTCTCAAGCAGACTCAGCCTCTTGCCAGGGCCTATTTCCTGGCTCATAATCTTTTTCCTGTAGCCTCACATAGTAGAAAGGACAAGGGGTCTCTCTTGGTCCTCTTTCATATGAGCAAACTAATCCCATTTATGAGGTCCCTTCCTTTATGACCTAATCACCTCCCAAAGACCCCATCTCCTAACACAAACACCCTGGAGATTAGGATTTAAAAATTTGACTTTTGTAGCCAGGTGTGGTGGCACACACTTGCAATCTCAGTACTTGGGAAGCTGAGACAAGAGGATCACAGGTTTGCAGTCAGCCTCAGCAACTTAGTGAGGCTCTCCACAACTTAATGAGACTCTGTTTCAAAACAATAAATAAAATAGGGCTGAGATGTAGCTCAGGGTTCAATCCCCAGTACCACAAAAATGACTTTGGGGAGAGACTCAAACATTCAGATCACACTAATGTTCTAGGATAGTGCTAACAAGTACATGGGTTTCTCATATCAGTTAACATTTCAAAGCTTTATCTGCCTACTGACATTAGATTTACATTCACTCCTCCCCTAGGAAAGAACTTTAAAAGCTACTTGCATTCCATATTTAATTTTTAAAAGGATATTTTACAAAAGATGGGAAGGTATAATGTCAGAAAAGTTCAAATTAGATTTAGCTATGTGGAAATTTTTTTTTTTTTTTTTTTTTTTTTTTTTTTTTTTTGCGGTACTAGGGATTGAACTCAGAGGCATTCTACCTCCGAGCTACACCCCCAGCCCTATTTTTTTTTTTACTCTTTATTTCGAAACCGGGTCTCACTAAGTTGCGCAATGCCTCACTAGGTAGCTGAGGCTGGCCGCGAACCCGGATCCTCCGGTCTCAGCCTCCCGAATGCTGGGATTACAAGCGTGCGCCACCACGCCCGGCTAGCTATGTGGAAAATTTTATTTTTCCTTATTTTTCACTTTGATGTAGATCAGGGAAATCCTTGAAAAGCCTTTTGGGAGCCTCCATAATTGTTTCTTCACAACTACTGTTTCTGTAACATCAATAATTGACACTTGGAAAGCTCCTATCATGAACCAAGTAGTGTAATTTCATGTGTGCTTCTGTGCATGTGTACATGAAATAGGTATCAGTATGCCATTCTACAGATAGAAAAACCAAGGCATAAGAAGTTTGGAACTTGCTCAAGGACTCACAGTGAATAAATGGTGGAAATGAGATCTGAACTCAGTTATTTTCGCTTCAGTGTTCTTTATTGCTACCCCACACTGCTGCTGCTTCTTTAGACTCTAAAGTACAATACAGTTCTGTGCATGTGCAATGTAAATACACAAATATGTACAATGATGATGGCAGCTTTTGCCATCACATAACATGTCTGTTGAACAGAATAATAACCAGATAAAAAGCATCCCAAGGAGACTATTTCTATGAAGGGGGTTCATAAACTGTAAAGTGCTATACAGATAGAAAATCAACTATAATTATAATCGCTAATACTAACTGGAATTCTATTAGTCACTTGCCTAAGATCATCAAATGCTTATTAAATAAAATACTATCAAGATTATTTCTATGGCAATCCCAACTAAAAGACTACTTTAGGCCAGAAACATGAATCTACAGGAGAGTTTTGTGGAAACTAAAGTGATTGAAAATTAGGCCAATTCACTGCGTATAATATTTTACCTTATTACTATTGCCTATAAGATCAGAGGCATTAACTAAGCAAAATGGAAAAAAAACTATCTTAAGCACATTCTTGTTTTTTTTTCCTTTTCCTACATTTCTTCTTACCTTGGAATAAACTTTACCCACATTTGACAGAAACTCAATTCTTTCCTTCTTCACCCCCCTCTGTCCTATAAAAACCTCTTAGCTGCTCTCCTAGAAAACATATAACAACTTCACAAGCAACTTTTGTGTCCTGTTTTTTCAAAAGCATAACAATAAGATATCAAGCCATAAGTCGCAGGGGTATATATCTAGTTGGAACATTTCAGACATAAAGGATAAGTTCATTGTAGAGATATTTGGAGTAAAGCATGTCACACAGATGGCCCTTTATTTAGGTGAAAACCAATTTTTTTCAACTGGTAAGGCTCATCATAAATGATAACAAATTATCCTAAAAGGGTAGTCTCTCTACATACCTGCAATGCTCAGGGAAGACTTCCATCAGTTCTGGGTCATCCAAGTAACCACCATAATGAGTACCACCTTAAAATGTACTGTTCTGCCCTCAAATTTTACAATTAGCCCTCTGCCAAATACATGACTTTCCTTCATTTCATTGTCATAGCTTCTCCTCTTCTTCCCTATCATACAGAATAAACAAGAAGAATAGCAAATCACCTCATTGTAGAGGAATAAGAGCCCTTACCAAGAAACAACTTTGGATTTATACTGTCAATGATTTTCTGAATATCCTTGGTCAACTCCAGAAAGATTTTAGGGCATCAATTTTATTGTCTTTATAATGAAGAACAATATGACCTCTGATTTGTCCAATATCTTGAGAATTATGTAATGTTCTGTATTATTCAGAGTAAAGATGAAGGCATAAGGGTAAAGACAGAAAAACATAACATCCTTCACTAAGTAAAAGCCACATTTGACTAAATAAATTTCCTTTTTTAAATAATTCATGAATTAGAAGATAGTGGGAATGCTTCAAAACTCCTAGTATAATTCCTGGAAAAGTGTAGAGAGGTTATAATATGGCTTGGTCAGAATATACCTTACTGAACAATCAAATGAAATTGAGTTATACAGGGCAGTGTTTTTCAAATTGTATTTCAAAGAATATTTCTAGTTGTACAAAATGTTAATAAGAATTGCATTTAAATGTGGACTGAGCACTTGAGGGTTGTCTGAATTTAGTAAAACACTTCCAAAAGCAAACTGTGAAAAGGGAGAAATAATAACAACACAGGAGAAAACCTGAGTAATTCAATTTAATCAAATGACCAAGGTAAACATTACTAATAATAGGTCATGTTGATATCAGTTATACATCTCCCTAATAAAATGTCATGAGAAGAGCATTTTACTTCTGTGATTTAAAAAAAATCCCATAATCCAACTTGGGATGGTGGTACATGACTATAATCCCAATACTGGATGGCTGAGATAGGAGGATCACAGATTTTAGGCCAGCCTCAGCAAAGTATCTAGACTCTTAGCAAACTAGCAAGACTCTGTTCAAAACAAAAACTATAAAAATGGGCAGTGTAGCTTGGAGGTAAAATGCCTCTGGGTTCAATCCCAGTACCAAAAAAAAAAAAAAACAAAAAGGATAAAAGAAAAGAAAATACCACAATCCCAGTCATGAAAAGTTATATTCTTCAAAATGTCTGAAGGACATATTTCAAAATGTCTGATTATTATTCTTCAAAACTGGCAAAGTTATGCAAACCACACATGACAACTAAATGTATTGGTGAGGTCTTGGATTGGATTGAAAAAAAAGTATTAACAGAAAAACAAGTGTATAAAGTCTAGAGTTTAGTTAATAGCAGTACACTAATAGTGATTTCCTATACTTGAAAAATGTATCATGGTAATATAAGATGATAAAATTAGAGAAAATTGAAACTGGTCAAGAAGAATGTGGGAGCCCTCTCCCCTCCCCCATGCTATCTGTATAACTATAAATCTAAAATTATTCCTAATAAACAGCTTACTTTAAAAATTGGTGAGGAGGTCCATTAGAAAATTCCTTCAGAAAACTTTGGATTAAACAATTGATTGTATCATTGATTGTAATTGTCTGAGTTTCTGGGGCATCTAATAAGTACTGTGATTTTCAAAGAGATCATATAGGGTATGGTATTTCCCAGCCATATTTGGCCAGCAACCTTCTGTTCTTTCAAAAAGCATCTTTCAGGAAAGGTGTTGACATTAGAGAAGGTTTCTTTCAGTGTGCCACAGACTTCTATCAAATACTAAACCATGTTCACATGTACATAATGAAAAATGGACTTAAATGCCCATTATGTTATTGTGAGCAGCTTTGTGTCTCAGGAGTGCTTACACTGCATTAGTATAACTGTCATGATCAGTGAACTAGTAATACTAATAATAACAAGTACTTATATGCCAGTTTTGATAGTTTTACTCAGTGAACCATTTTCAAAGGAGTAGGAACAAGATGAAACTAGGCCATAACAAGAAATGTTGATGAAATTAGGAATATTACCCTGATAAAGAGAAGCCCATAGGTGATTTTACACTGGTCCTTAAGTTCACAAGAAGAATGGAACTTAGTCTACATAACTTTGGAAGTCAGAAGGAAGACCAAAGGAAGAAGTAAGAGGTAGCATATTTTAATGGTTAGAAACTACCTTCATAGCTACTAGACTGTCTCATAAATGGAATGACAGAATGGACGTCCTTGAAATGAAGTGTGCTCCCTGCCTCTGGAACTGCTTAAATAGAAGCTGGATGTCTACCTGTGCAGATTACTACCATGATGTCTTCTAGATTGTACCTAATAAATGACATTTACCTGCCCTTCTAGTGGTACAGTCTTGGAATATATGAGATCACATGGAAGGAAAAAATGAAGGGGTCCTGGGGGAAGTGGAAAACCATTAAAATACTATTAAACATACCTTAGGCTCTATGCTATCTCTCTTCTAATCATTATCTTTATAATAATACCTAGAAAATGCCTGAACAAGTACTGGAGTTTAGCTGACGATTTGAAGGCAAAATGTCACCACTTAGTATGCATCAAAGAGACTTACTTTTGATGGAAATTTTAAGTTATGATAGAAGCAGGTAAGTGACAACTTTTTCTAGAACAAGCATTGTTGTTATGCCAAAAGAAATTTACCAAAATAAATAAGCACACAAATATATAAACAAATATTGATTTTTTAATTGGTGCATTGTAATCATACATCTTTGTTAGGTACAAGGTGGTAGAGGCATATATGCACACATTTCTCATTTAATCCTTCCCCAATTCCTGCCCCACTCCCTCCTTCTCAAGTTCAGTTTAGCGATGGACTTTGATATGATTGTAAAAGTACATCATGTGCATTAGGGTGTTTCCCCAGAACTTGGGAGGCTGAGACTAGAGGATCCAGATTCGTGGCCAGCCTCAGCTACTTAGTGAGGCCCTCCACAACTTAGTGAGACCCTTTTTCAAAATAAAGAATAAAAAAATAGGGCTGGAGGTGTAACTCGGAGGTAGAATACTCCTCTGTTCCATCCCCAGTACCGAAGGTGACTTAACTGAAGGTGATGGGGAGAGGAGGGAACAAATGTTGATTTTTAAAATCTATTTTTATCCTGTAGAAATGGCTGACTTATAAAAAAGACAATTTGTATAAGTATAAGACCTTCTTCAATGTATCTCCCAAGCTGAGCAAGTACTAGCTTGAGTTAAGAAAACAAAATATCCAGGAAACAAAAGTTAATAAACAATCAGTGTCTATCAACTAATGAATCCATAGAGAAAATGTGGTACATATACACAAGAGAGTATTACTTGGCCATATAAAGTACAAGATCCTATCATTTATGACATAGACAAATGGGAGATTATTATGTTAAGTAAAATAAATAAGGCACAGAAACACAAGTACTATATATACGATCTTATTCATGTGTCAAATCTAAAGAAATTAATCTCATAGATGTTGAGAGTAGAAGAGCAGTTACCAGAGGCTAGGAAAACCAGGGATAAGAAAAGGATGGGAGGGGATTAATGGGTACTACCTTCATGTTAGATAGGGTCAAGAAGTTTCATTGTCTTATTAATAGTGGAGTGACTCTGGCTAAAATAATGTAGTGTATATTTCAAAAGCCTAGAAGAAAGGACTTTTGATGTTGGGTTTTTTTTTCCCCAGGTACTGGGGATTGAACTCAGGGGCAGTCTACCTCCGAGCTACATCCCCAGTCCTATTTTTTATTCTTTATTTTGAAACAGGGTCTCACTAGGTTGCGGAGTGCCTCACTAGGTAGCTGAGGCTGGTAGCAAACCCAGATCCTCCGGTCTCAGCTTCCCAAATGCTGGGATTACAAGCATGTGCCATCACGCCCAGCTAAGGACTTTGAATGCTTTCACCATGAAGAAATGATACATGTTTGAAGTGATAGACATTTACCCTGACTTACATATTTCATAATGTATACATATATCAACATCCCATGGTATCTCATAAATATGTACAATTCTTATGTATTAGTTAAAAATACATTTTAAAAAATTTCTTAGGCGAGCATGGTGGTACACACTTGTAATCTCAGTACTTTGGAGACTGAGACAGGAAGATTGGGTTCATGGCCAGCCTCAGCTACCTAGTGAGGCCCACCGCAACTTAGTGAGACCCTGTTTCAAAATAAAAAATAAAAAAAATAGGACTGGGGGTGTAACTCGGAGGTAGAAAGCCCTGGGTTCAACCCCAGTACTATTAAAAAAATTCTTAAAGTTAATGAAACATTATCAAGTATATTTAAGTGGTTTAAGTGTAGGCAGTTATTCAGTTATTTTCTGAGAGTAACTGTCTTTTTAAATTTGACATCATAAAGGCCTTTCTTTGCCTCGACCCGTGATTGGCCAAGCCGTCAAAGCCCCTCCCCTACCTGGAACACTGGCTACTTAGGTAACAGCCAGAGGCAAGTAACTGTCACTACTGTCTCCTGGCTCAGCGCCGAAGAAAGGCTCGGACCTGTCTTCTTCCAATCGTATGTAGTCAAGAGGCCGCACAACGTTTACTACTATTCCCTAATGTCTTGGGCCCCAGAATCGGAAGAGGGCGGGGCCTAATTCAAGACCTCTTAGAGCCAGTCGGTCGGGATGACCGACATGGCCGAAGGGGCCAAGGCCAAGGCCAAGGCCAAGGCCCAGACTGAGACTATGGCTAGAATGGCCCCTCAGGGACCTAGGGCCACCGGATTTCGTGAACCACCACTCTGCTTTAGCTTAAACAGCAGTTTGGTTGGTGCTGTAATTGGTCGGGGTGGATCGAAAATAAAAGAACTACAACAGCAGACAAACACTAAAATACAGATCATAAGAGGAGAATCTGAAGCAACTATTAAGGTGTTTGGCAGTAAGGAGATGAAGGCAAAAGCTAAAGTAGCTATAGAATCTGTGCTTCATAAGCAAGAAAGCTATAATTCAGAATCTAATGTTGATAATAGGGCCATATCCAGGCCCCTTGTAGATAATGCTGCAACCCAAGCCTCTGCAGGAAGCAGCACAAATACCACTACTAAAGCAGCTCGACCATTCATAGATTGGGATCAAATTCGGGCAGGGTCTTTGGAGTGGGAGAAACGAAAATGGGCAGATTTACCGCCAATTAAGAAAAACTTTTACAAAGAATCGAAAGAAACAAGATCAATGACTGAAGCTGAGGTAGACAAGTGGAGAAGAGAAAATTTTAACATAATGTGTGATGACTTGAAGGATTCTGAGAAACGACCCATCCCTAATCCAATCCGTAAATTTAAAGAGGCTTTTCAGCCATACCCAGAACTGATGGAAAACATAGCAAAGGCAGGGTTCCAAAGGCCCACACCTATTCAGTCTCAAGCCTGGCCAATCATTCTACAGGGAATAGATCTTATAGGAGTCGCCCAGACTGGAACAGGCAAGACATTGTCTTACTTACTTCCAGGTTTTATTCATCTAGTGTCTCAACCAATACCTAAAGAACAAAGGAATGGACCCGGCATGCTAGTTCTTACGCCAACTAGGGAACTAGCTCTTCAAGTGAAAACTGAATGTTCTAAGTATTCGTATAAAGGTCTTAAGAGTATCTGCATATATGGCGGTGGAAACAGGAAAGAACAAATACAAAATGTTTCCAAAGGTGTAGATATCATTATAGCAACTCCTGGAAGACTAAATGACCTGCAAATGAATAATTTTGTTAACCTGAGAAGCATAACGTACCTGGTCTTAGACGAAGCAGACAAAATGCTAGATCTAGGGTTCGAACACCAAATAATGAAGATTTTATTAGATGTGCGCCCTGATAGGCAGACAGTTATGACTAGTGCAACGTGGCCTGACACCATTCGTCGACTTTCACAATCTTATTTGAAAGAGCCTATGATTGTTTATGTTGGCACACTAGATCTAGTTGCAGTAAATACAGTGAAGCAAAATATAATTGTTACTACTGAAGAAGAAAAACGAGCTCTTATCCAAGAATTCCTCGAGAACATGACCTCCAAAGACAAAGTCATCGTGTTTGTCAGCAGAAAACTTGTTGCTGACGACCTATCAAGCGACTTGGGCATCCAAGGCATACCTGTACAATTATTGCATGGTAACAGAGAACAAAGCGATCGAGAACAAGCATTAGAAGACTTCAAAAGTGGGAAAGTGAAGATTTTAATTGCGACTGACTTAGCATCCAGAGGACTTGACGTTGATGACATTACACATGTCTACAATTATGATTTCCCACGGAATGTTGAGGAATACGTTCACAGAATTGGTCGTACTGGAAGAGCTGGGAAAAGTGGTGTATCAATAACCCTCATCACTAAAAATGATTCGAAGACTGCGAGCGAATTGATCAAAATTCTAAAAAGGGCAAATCAGAATATTCCAGAAGATCTTGTAGACATGGCCGAAGAATATAAATTTTATGAACAAAAAAGAGAAGCGGGGAGAAGATCAAAGAAATATCAAATGAAATACAAGGACTTTTATTAATGCATATGCTGAGAAGTTCCACCATGCTATTAGAAGACTCAAGACATCTTAAAGATACAGTGTTCAAGATATATAAGAAGTATTGGAAAAATATTGGCAGTTTGAAGATACCACCAAGTCTTTAAAAATATTGCTATGCTTTCACTGTACAAGTTCTTTAATAAACATTTTAATGAGAATGAGAGATTGTGTGATCAAAAATTAAATATAAGATGTTGGTTAAAGTCTATTTTTGTTGGTACTGGGTATTGAACCCAGGGGCATTCTACATCCAAGCTAAACCCCCAGACTTTTTTATTTTTCATTTTGAAACAGGGTCTCAATAAGTTGCTGAGGCTAGCCTCAAGCCTGTGATTCTCCTGTCTCAGCCTCCTGGTACTGGGATTACAGGCATGTGCCACCATGCCAGCTAAATCTCAATTTTTTGGTTTTTGTTTTTGTTTTTTTTTTTGTTTTGTTTTGTTTTGTTTTGCGGTACTGGGGATTGAACGCAGGGGCTTTCTACCTCCGAGCTACACCCCCAGCCCTATTTTTTATTCTTTATTTTGAAACCGAGTCTCACTAAGTTGCGGAGTGCCTCACTAGGTAGCTGAGGCTGGCCACCAACCCGGGTCCTCCGGTCTCAGCCTCCCGAATGCTGGGATTACAAGCGTGTGCCACCACGCCCAGCTCAGTTTGTTTGTTTTTATAACCTGCCATGTCCATCTTTTTTTTTTTTTTTTTTTTTTTTTTTTTTTTTTTTTTTTTTTTTTTTTTTTTTTTTTTTTGCGGTACTGGGGATTGAACTTAGGGGCATTCTACCTCCGAGCTATACCCTCCCAAATGCTGGGATTACAAGTGTGTGCCACCACACCTGGCTCTCCATCTCTTGTCTATAAAAGACAAACATGGAGCTGGGCGTGGTGGCGCAAGCTTGTAATCCCAGCATTTGGGAGGCTGAGACCAGAGG
>PVLC010032389.1:0-18075 GCA_004027655.1 Graphiurus murinus
GATGTTGAATATTTTCTCATATATTTATTGGCCGTTTGTATTTCTTCTTTTGTGAAGTGTCTATTTAGTTCACTTGCCCATTTTTTGATTGGGTTATTTGTTTTCTTAGCTATGAGTTTCTTGAGTTCTCTGTATATTCTAGTTATTAGTTCTTTATTTGAGGAATAGTTGGCAAAATTTTATTTCCCATTCTGTCAGCTCTCTGTTGAGGTTCTTGATAGTTTTCTTTGCTGCACAGAAGCTCTTCAGCTTAATGCAATCCCACATATTGATCTTCCTTTGAATTTCTTGTGCCTTTAAGGTGTTGTTTAGAAAGTTTTTACCTGTGCCTATGTGTTGAAGTGTTGGACCCATGCCTTCTTCACATAGCTACAAGGTCTCTAGTCTGACTTCCAGGTTTTTGATTCATCTTGAGTTGACTCTTGTGCAGAGTGAGAAAGTGGAGTTTATTTCCACTTTTATGCATATGGTTAAACAGTTTTGATGACACCATTTGTTAAAGAGGCTATTTTTTGTCCAGTGTATATTTTTAGCTCCTTTGTCAAAAAATGATCATGTTATTTTTGTCTTTTGTTTTGTTTATGTGGTGAATTACATGGATAGTTTTCATATGCTGAACCAGCCTTGCATCCCTGGTATGAACCCAACTTGGTCATGGTGTATAATTTTCCTGATGTGTGCCTTGCTAGTATTTTGTTTAGCAGTTTTGTGTGTAAGTTCATCAGTGATATAGGTCTATAGTTTTCTATTGCTATATTTATTTGGCTTTGGTATTAATGCGATATTGGCTTCATAGAATATATTTGGGAGAGTTCCATTTCTTTCCATTTTGTGGAATAGGTTAAGGAGTATTGGGATTACCTCTTCTATAAAGGTTTTATATAGTTCAGTTGGAAAACCATCTGGCCCTGTACTTCTGTTTGATGGTAAACTCTTTATTGCTACTTCAGTCTCTTTGAATGCTATTGGTTGGTTGAAGTTTTCTGTTTCTTCTTGACTTAATTTAGAAGGGTTGTATGTGTCTAGAAATTCATCAGTTTCTTCCAGATTTTCCATTTTGTTGGAGTGTAGCTTTTGAAAGTAGTTTCTGATGATCTTCTGGATTTCCACACTGTTGGTGGTAATATCACATTTTTCATCTCTTACTTTGGTAATTTGGGTTAATTCTCACTTTCTTTTGGTTAAGTTGGCCAGTGGTTTATCTATTTTATTTTTTCAGGAAATCACCTTTTTGTTTTGTTGATTTTCTCTTTGTATTTTTTTATTCTCTACTTCATTGATTTCTGCTCTAATTTTAATAATTTCCTGTCTTCTACTGGTTTTGGAATTAGACTGTTCCTGTTTTTCAAGGGCTTTGAAATATGTCATTAGGTTATTTATTTGGTGATTTTCTGTTCTTCCTATGTGGGCAGACAGTGGTATGAATTTTCCTCTTACTACTGCTGTCAAAGTGCCCCAGAGGTTTTTGATATGTTGTGTTTCTGTTTTCATTTGTTTCTAAAAATTTCTTAATTTCTCCCCTTATTTCTTCTATGCCCCCTTCCTGGTTCAGCAGTAAAGTGTCCAGTCTCCATGTGTTTATGCGATTACTCTGGGTCTTCTTATAGTTGATTTCTAGTTTCATTCCATTATGGTCTGAAAAGACTCAGGGGATTATGTCACATTTTAAAATTTGTTAGTGTTTGTTTTGTGGCCCAGGATGTGGTCTATTTTGGAGAAGGTTCCATGGGCAGCTGAGAAAAATGTGAATTCAGCTATAGGTGGGTAAATATTCTGTACGTGTCTAATAGGTCCATGTGTCATAGCTCTGAGCTGTCTTTACTGACATTTGTCTAGAAGATTGGTCTAATGATGTGAGAGGAGTGTTGAAGTCTCCCAGTGTTATTGTATTGAGATCTATTGGTGACTTTATATCACCAAGAATTTGTTTTATGAAAGTGGATGCAACTCTGTTTAGGGCATAAATGTTGACTATTGTTATTTCCTCTTACTGAATTGTTCCTTTTACCATTAAAAAATGACCTGTTTTGTTTCTTCTAATAAGCTTAGACTTAAAGTCTAATTTGTCTGATATCATAGTTGCTGCTGCTGCTTGTCTGTGAGTTCCATTGGCATGGATTATCTTGTTCCAGTTCTTCACCTTTAGTTTGTGAGTATCTTTACTTGTGTGTTTCTTGCAGGCTGCATATAGATGGATTTTGGTTTTTAATCCATTTTGCCACCTTATGTCTTCTTATTGGAGAGTTGAGGCCACTTATATTCAATGTGATTATTGAGAGATGATTTTTAATTCCTAACATTTTGAGATTTAATTTCTGTTTGTTTTTCTTTGCTTAGTAGTTTGCTAGCTGGAAATTATTGTTTCTCTGGTTCTGATGTATATTCATTAGTTCTTCTTTGTAGTTAATCTCTTTGAGTATTTTCTCTAGTGCTGGTTTGGATGACAAATTCTTTCAGCTTCTGTTTGTCATGGAGGGTTTTTAATTCCCCATAAATTTTGAGAGATAGTTTTGCTGGGTAGGAAATATCTTGGCTACAATTTGTTTTCTTCAGAGTTTGGAATATTTTGCTCCAGGCCCTCCTGGCTTTCTCGACTTGGTTTGGGAGGTCTGGAGTGATTCTTACTGGTTTGCCTCTGAATGTTACTTGGTCTTTTACTTCATCCCCTTTAAGATTCTCTCCTGTGCCTCTACATTAGTTAGTTTGATTATTATGTGGCATGGTGTACATTTTCTCTGATCTTGTCTAAATAGGGTTCTATATGTTTTCTCTACCTGTGTATTAACCTCTTTTTCTATGTTTGGAAAATTTTATGATATTACTTCTTTGAAAATATGGTTGATTCCTTTTGTTTCAATTTCTATTACCTCTCCTATGCCTATTATTCATAGGTTAGCTTTTTACAATTGGCCTAGATCTCATCAATGTCTGATTCATGCTATCAAATTTTTTTTCTAAATTATATACTATACATTCATTTTTGGAGTGATAATATTCTAAAAATGAGATTCTATTTTCCATGTTGTCTAGTGAGATTTTTTATTTGGTACTTTATTTCTTTCAGTCTCTCTCTGAATTCTTTTCTGAAATTCTGTATCATTTCTACTATTAAAGATCTGAATTGTTCTTCTGGTAATCTCTGCAATTCTGTGTTAGTGAGTTCTGTTATTGTTGGGTTGTGGAAGGTCATTGTTTCTTTGCTATTCTTCCTTCCCATGATTTCTGGTTTCTTAAGTTTATATCTTTGCTGCTTTTGCTAGCTTCCTCTCAGTCTATAGGTTTCTTATTTCTATTTTCTCTGAATAGAAACTTATGTGGAGGTATATATTTACCAGTAGGTATGTATTACAGTTAAATAGACTCTACCATACAGTTTTTCTCCATTCTCTGTTGTACTTTTATCACTTTTTAGATCAGCCTTAAGAACTGTGTCTGCTATCATTCCACTGATGTTCCACTTGCAGCTCATCAGTTCTGAGTTGTGGATACTCTGGGGCTCCTTCTATTGGCTGCAATGTTGACACTGATGAGTTTCAGGTGTTAAGGTCTGGGGTCCTATATGTCAATTTTGTTATAGAGATTTGGCTCAGAGGTGTGAGCAGAATAGTTTGTTCCCTATGTGTTTTTAAGCCTAGATGCATAAGATGTTGATCTATTCCTTCTATCAGCTGTGGTAAGTTCATCCTTGGTGTCCAGCAGTTCTTTCTGATAGTTCTCCTCTCTAGTCCAATCTCAGCAATAGGGATTTAGGGGTGTCAGCTGGTATATACAAGGGCAAATTGTGTCATATTCAGTGGTGATGGTTGGGTAAGGGGTGAGAAGCCACAGTGATGGATGCAAGAATAGGGTAAAGTAGAAGATATGATTGAGTAGAATGAGAGTTTGTGTGTGGGAAAGTAATATTTCATAGTGACTAGAGATAGTGACTATGTGGGGGGATGCTAGGAGTCACTGCAGAGTATTCAGGTGTAGTGATATGAAATGGACTTAATATAAAACAAATAGAAAAAGATAAAAGAAAAGAAAAAAAAAACAATATGAAAGGGGAGAGGGCTTGTAAAAGGGATGAGGAAAAGAGCAAACATGCAAACAAAAAAATAACAAAATGACCAACCTACCAAATAAACAAAAAATAAAACAAAGCAATACAAAACACAAATAAAATAGGAAAACCCCCCTGCAAATATACAAGTACAGAGCAGACTTGGCCTCTGCAGTCCTCCTGGATCTGCGTGAATATTTTCAGCCATTTAATGTCTGCTCACTCTATTATGTTTTTGAGCATATTCCAAGCATTTTTATTTGCTCAGTGGCCTATAGTGTTGAGGTCAGTTTGTAGACCCACTTTTTGGTCTCCTGTAGTGATTACAACCCTGGCCTAACGTCTCTCTCTGTCAATGCAGGCACCGAGTACCATTGGTGCCTCTCCTGTTGCATGCTAGAGTATCTGAGCTCTGCAACAGGGCCTGTCCTTGTGCCACTTTCTATCTATGCAGGCAGCAGGTGTCACTGGGGCTGGCCCCAGGGTAACCCCAGGGCTCCACACTTTCTGCAGGCCCTGTGTTTAAGTGTCTATCTCTGCCTACATAGGTGGTAGGTGTCCAGTGTAATTGTGGGACATTCTCTGAATGCCCTGTAATGTCTCTGTGTCCTGCATGCTGTGAGCCTCTGCTCCTATCCAACCACTACAGGGGTGGGCCACAAAGTCTCAAACCTCATGAGTCTATCATTTGTTCCCATGAGCCCTGCAGCCATGCTGTCAACTAACTGTTGAGTGCTTCTCTGGCTCTGAGGGGAGAGGTAAGCTGTGCTGCTCCTGCTGTAGCTTCTCACTGGGTGTCTGGGTATTTGTATCTCTGTCAAATGCATGTCAAGATGCCTCCCACTTGGGATCTGGAGATCTGTAGCTGCTTTCTCTCTCCACACCTAGTCATCAGCTTTTTATCAGATGTGCTTTAGATGCTGCAGTGTTAATAGTCATGTCATACTATGAATGGGTTAAGGTGATGTGGCTGCCAGTGCCAATCAGGTGTGCTTGAGGGACCTTTTGGTATTGCCTGTTCTGCCTTCTGGGGTTTTGTTCTACCACTGTTCAATTTTTTTATTGCTCTGCTCAGTCTTTCACTGTTTTTATTTTTCTCCTGTCAAGAAGCTGCTTTTTCAGCAGCTGTGTTTTGAGTTTTACAATTCCTAAAATGTGCTGCTTCTCTTAGTCGCCATCTTGCTGATGATCTCCTTGTTTTGATATTCTTATTTAATCCAGACCTGGCTCCAATTTGTTCTGAGGATCACAATAACTTGTGATCTAAAAAATCTAAAAAATATTTTACACACTCCACAAATGCAATGATGAAAAAACTGCAACTTTGGATGGCTGTGCAATGTTTACTAATGTTGACATGGATTCTTAGAGGTTGAAATCATTGTTCAATTCAACAGGACTAATCTGATTTTTTTTTACTCAGTTCTGCTTTCTACTGAAAGAAGACAGAGCATGTATATGTCTTTATTTCAAGGAATTTTTTTTTTATCTTGGGCACAGTCATAAAACTTGCGAATGTTTAAGGGCAACTTGTTTGGCCTTAACTCATTTTTACTCTTAATTCTTTTATTACTAATCTAAGTAAGATTTGTCTTCTTTGTCACAGATATACTTTATCAGGTTGAAGCAAATTTTCCTCTCTTTAGTTCATGAAAGCTTTGCACTGGAAAGGATAATGGATTAAAAATACAACTTTTTCTATTAAGATTATCATATGGTCTCCTCATTGGTTTGTTAATATTGTAAATTATATTGATTTTCAAATAGTAAACCAAAATTCTAAGGATAAGCCTTACCTTGTCATAGTGTATTCTTTTAATGTTGTTAAGAATTTTGCTGTTTCAGAAGGAAATGGATCTGTAGTTTCCTGGTAAACTGCAGGACAATGATGACTTCTCAAAATATGTTGAAAATATTTCTTCCTTTTTGATTTTCTGACTAATTTTCATAAAATTTGTATTATTTCTTCCCAAAAATGTTTGATAGGATTTATCAATGAAGCTATTTAAGTCTGAGGTTTTCTTTGTGGGCAGATTTTAAACTACATGTTAAATTTCATCTGTATATCAGTATTTATATATCTATCAATCCACATATCATTATTCAGATTACCAATTTTTTTAAATGAGTTTTTGGTATTTGATTCTGTCAAATTTTCTTTTTAAGAAATTTTCATCAAACCTTACATATTTATGTACATTTTCTCTTTTTGTGTGGGTCATTTTTTCCTATTCCTCTAGTTCTTTTTCTGTTACATATAGTAACTTTGGATTGTATCATCAACATTGTGAAGACTTCAAATTTATTTATTCTTTTCTAGAATGTCAGTTTTTTTTTTGTGTGTGTGTGTGTTAAGTAGGTTGGACTCAAACTCAAAACTCAGTCTTCCCTGTAGTCATAGAAACTAAAAATCTCTGCCCTGTGTTTTATCATTAGCCGGGTATATTAATCATCTTGGGATGCAATAGTGAATTATCTAGACTGGGCATTTTGAACAACAGAAATTTATTTCTCCCAATTCGAGAGGTTAAACTCCCCAGAGCAATGTGTGGCAGGATATGTTTCTGGTGAGGAACTAGTTTATGGCTTGGTGAGGCCATCTTCTTTCTATGTCCTCACATGACCTTTCCTTGTAGTAATGCTCATGGATAACAAGATTATTTCTCTTCCTATTTTTTAGAACCACCAATCTTATTGTATGAGAACCCTATCTCTATAACCTCATTTAACCCTAAATACTCTTACAAGCTCTAGCTCCAAACACAGTCATATTGAAGGAGTAGATCTTTTACATTTTTACTTTAGTGTGAGACAACGTAGTACATATCATAAGAGCTACATGGAATATCTATTTGGCTTGGGTGTTTTGGATTTCAGCTAGACATGAGTTTATAGATAATAGTTGGGATTCCTCATTGACAACTCTTCTTCAATTTTCCCTTTCTTTTCCAGTTGCTGCATTCATCCTAAAATTTAGCC
Organism: Graphiurus murinus; assembly: GCA_004027655.1. Classification (NCBI taxonomy): domain Eukaryota; kingdom Metazoa; phylum Chordata; class Mammalia; order Rodentia; family Gliridae; genus Graphiurus; species Graphiurus murinus. Next base: position 7,022 of record PVLC010032389.1, read on the forward strand.
TTTTCTTCTTCATACCAGTAAGATTGCAGATGTTGTATATCTGAGTTTTATCAACCATAAATGGTCCTAACTGGGGATTACCCAGTATCAAAGAAAAGCCCCTCAATGGATGCTTCTTCCTCATTTGGGTTTTCACTCCCATTCATTCTCTTCTGTTGCTCTTTTTCACTCTGTGCTAGACAAAGTATTTATATTGATAAATAACCTGAACTATTGCTTGTCCTGCGGAATATTACCTCTTTTAAAGTAAATAAAAACCTGGGCATAGTATTACATGCCTGTAATTCCAGTACTTGAGAGCCTGAGACAGGAGGATAACAGATTCAAGGCCAGACTCAGGAACTTAGTGAGACTTTGTTTCAAAATAAAAATAATAAAATAGGGGCAAGGGTATGGCTGTGAAGTAGAATGCCTCTGGCTCAATTCCAGTGACAAAATGAATGAAGGAATGAATGACTGAAGTAAATAAAAAATTATTCCATATAAGAGTGGATTTAAAGCAACTGCCACATATTTGACTCCAAGTCTGATGGTAAGAAAATGGTAAAAGGAAAGCTATTTATTGTATGTGACATATGATTTAGCTTCCCCCCATCCCAAATTTTCCCAGAATGATCTAATGGTTTAACACTTAGAAGTGTTTGCTTTAGTACCTATCTCACAATAGCTATCTAACAAAGCACTTTACTTTCTGCTTTATGCCTTCATTGGTTGGTGTTAAAATAATAGAGAATCTGAATGCCAAACATATATAAACATGTTATGGGGAAAATTATATTTACTTTTAAATATTTTCATAAAATAATTGGATAAGGGGCTACTAATAGTACAGTTCACATTGGCTTGTGCAACTAATTTGTTTAAAATATATACTATTTGTCTAGGTCACATTAAAATTGCTGTAATCCAGAATGACTGACCACACAACTAAGAGAAAGGAAAATTTATTTGGTCACAGTTGTTGGAGATTCCAGGGCTTCCATCTGTGTGAGGCCAGCTGTGTGGAGGTCAAGGCATGGTGGCGGGAAGTACAAAGAAGGAAGAGTACAAGTTTCTGCTTTCACATTGTGGAGCCTGAAGCAGAGAGGAAGCAGGAGGAGGAAAGGCCTTATATAATTCCCAAGATCACACCCCAGGGAACCCTTCTTAGCCACTGAACCCTGCTTTGAACATTGCTACCTTGTTTCTGTGAGGGCTAGGGGGACAATCTAAATCCAAACCATTACAGTATTTGAGTATAATTATTAGCTCTGTCAAAATTCCTGATTACTGATTAATATTACACATCAGTACAGCAGCAATTAATGTGGCTATCAAATTAATGACAAAATCAGTGGCTTGTAACTTGAAAGGGGGAGTGAGGTCATTACAGGTTGCTGTTTTAAGAGTAACATTTTTCAGCTTTTTGTTTCTTTTTGTTTTCATGGTTCTGGGGATTGAACCCAGGGGCTTTCTACCTCCGAGCTATACCCCCAGCCCTATTTTTTAGTCTTTATTTTGAAACAGGGTCTCACTAAGTTGCGGAGTGCCTCACTAGGTAGCTGAGGCTGGCCGCGAACCCAGATTCTCCAGTCTCAGTCTCCCAAATGCTGAGATTACAAGCTTGCGTCACCACACCTGGCTGAAACTATTCTTTAAGATAAATTTTGAGGAGAATTTTAGGAAATATCTTTCATTGTTCAGAACTTGCTGTAACTGTACTTTAAAAGTAAGAATCACCTTTTAAAATCAGATTTTGTTTTTAGTCTTGAAAATCGACTTTAAGAAAACCTGATGTTAACAGGAATTTTGATATCTATAATATTTATTAATGTTTACATTCTGAATTAGATAATTAAAAGCCTTCCTTTATATATTCCTAAACAAATTATTTGGTTGTTTATTTCAGTGTAAGTTTTTCACGTATAAAATAAATATAAAATTTGGTATATGATTTTATACCCTCGCTGTAGTCCAAATGTGTTCTGTAGCTTCATATTAATGAATTAAAGGACTATAAAAGCAAACAAAAATAGCCACACAATAGTTTGAAAACTGACTCTCTTATCATTCTCTTTGAAGCTTTACAATTAGAGAGTTTATATGAGAAAGGACTAATAATTAAAGTCAGTGGTATACAGGAATGAGGCTTGGGAGTGTGTCCCAGTTTTATTTTTTCTTGTATCATCTAGTTGTTTGCTTGGAGAGAATAAAATGGTACAGAAGGTAACAATTATTGCCCAAACATAAAATCTGAAGAAACAAGTCATAAACAATGGGAGCATTTATGAGAGCATACTTGATTCTTCCTGGGTTATTGGTTTCTTGCTTTATATGTCTCTCTAGGTCAGTACATATTTTCATGGTGAAGTTATATCATGGTTACTTGAGATATTTATAAAGAGTTGTACTTAATTCATAAGGTAAAATACTTATACAAAATGTGCTATGATATATTAAATCGTTGATATTATAAAACAATTGATTTTGGCTAAAGACAGATATTATTTGAATTACACATTCAATCAGTGTTAACAGTGCAATTAATGTAGAAAATGCTGCTGGTCCATATATAAAATTTGTGTACCTAAAAACTCTAGTTCATGGAATGGAACAAGAAGCATACATTTTCATTTATATTTGTACTTCTTATTTTATAGGAAATATTAAAGGAAACACTGTAGTGAATTGGGATGGAGAAAGTATCAGAGTGGGAATAGTTTGATAGAAAACAATTAAAATGATGGATAGAGAAAGATCTTTGCTCTAGGTGGAGGCTATTAAGTAGTATGGGAGAAAGCTACTTTGAATGGTTAACATGCATCTTCCACAAAAATGTGGAATGCAGAACTTCTGAGAGTTCCTGCCATAATTGTGGTTATATAAGAATAAACTAATTCTTTTTTTTTTTCTTTATGGAAACCCTCAGGAAAAAAAGCAAAGAAACTTAATCTCTATTATCTTTCAAATTTACCCAATTATAGAAACTAACTCAAAAACCTAATTAGGATTATTTCTTGAAAAGAAATCTTCTTTTTCACTACTGCTACCAGATATGTTATCCAACATAGAATGACTCCTGTGTGTGTGTGTGTGTGTGTGTGTGTGTGTGTGTGTCCCCAGTTTAAGAACACAGATGGAGAATATTTTTCTTCCTATTCAAGTTTGGAATCAAAAGCTTTTTTGTGGGAGCTTGACATCTAGGGAAAGAGGTTACAAACTGAGTAAAGTAAAATTTAGTTATGTGGAGCAGCTAGAGAACTTTGAGTCTAAAGGAGTCACCTGTATGTCAATCCAGAGGATGATCTAGCACAATCTGGTCCCTAGATGGCTTATGCAATGAGCAATTCCAGCCGTGTGGTGCACCTTCTGTGGATTCCTTTCAGTGAGCTTTCATTATCTTATCGGATAAGAGGAAGCTAATCAGATTCATTCACTGACAACTGCCTAGTTTGCTAGCATCATTTTTACCATCCCTGTGGTGCATGTGAACCTACTGCGCACATTGTGCTCTTTATCTGCTCCTGCTATGTAGTACAAATAGCTTTTCCTCAATATCTTCCTGGTTAATGACTGATAATCCTTTAACATTTAGCTAGATAGCACTTTCTCCAGGAAATCTTACCTGATGTATTAGTTTTGTCTAGGTCTACCTCTCTGGTACCCCTGTGGAATCAATGATAAAACATTGTAGTACGACTCTCTGTTGTTAGGACTATCTTCTCCTGTCAACTATAAATTGTATGAGGTCAGGGACCATGTCTTTATTTTTAAAATTTTATTATCCAGAAATGTGTTTGGTCAATACCAGATTTGCAGTTGACCCCTGGTGAGTGAATAAATAAATGTGAATAAGTACTTTGCTCTGAGACTCATAAGGCAAATTAATTATGATGATGTATTTTAGAAAGCTTTATGGAATAAAAATATTGAGATTTTACATGAAAAAATCATTTGGAAAAGTAATTTTCAAATTAGTAGGCTAGAAAATTAGAGGAAATCTATTATCTCTGGGTCGGAGTAGTGCCCTCTTTTATCATGATTTTTCATTATAATTTCCTGTTCTTGGTGTGAAAGGAGATATTTGAAGGCATAAAACCATTATTTTTATAGTCCTGCAATTCCTTGTTTATCTCTTTGTCTTTTCTTTTAAAACTTGACCTTGGCTTTAAAGCTCTGTCATGGAAACGGGATATCAGAGCAGAAATATAAAACAGAAGAGAAAATGTTATAGATAATATTGTTATTATTGTATCATAAAGAGAAAAGATAAAATCTCTCCCAAGACTGGTTGAAGAGAACAGAACAAAGTAAGGCTTGCAAAAGAATAATGTCTCAGTAAGAAACCTGCCCCTATTAGATTAAGGTCTATCCACACAAATAAATCCGTGAACTTATTTAAAAGCCTGAGAGCTAGAGGACATCCCAGGAAGTCAGATCTTCCCTCAAGTTTCTTGTCCTGCACAGTGTGCAGTGCTTGATAGCAGGAGAGCTCACTGATAATTGGCATGTGCATCATGGAGGAACTGAGAACGAACACCAAAGTTCCTGTAGCCAACTGTAGTGTGTGAGAGTAGCAAAGTTTCTAGTGCTCTGAGAAGTTAGAAGAGTTGGCTGGCTTTAACGTTTCTCATGGCTGAGATGTGAAAGTATCCACAGGTAACTGCACCACCAAATCCAAAGACCAGAAGAGGTGGACAGAAACGTTGCCAGAAAAGGTTAGAGGTTAAACATTTTCTCCACAATTAGAGGATACTGTAAGAATCCCAGCCTTTCCTCTGTAGTTAAATATCAAAGTCTTTCCTGAGAGAAGGTCAAGAGAGCTATCCAGTGTTAGCTTGTACCTCAATTGACTATGATTAGTTAGACTGACCTTTGTTATCTAGCTTTAGTTGGAATGAGGGCTTGCCTCAAAGAGTTATTTACAGAGACATCAGAAGTCACATTTGCACTTCTGAGTTTGTGGTGTGAAAGTATCTTAGACACTGGATGCTTTTTTTTTAAACCAATATTCAGCTCCCTAAAAAAGAGAGAAAATAAATTTGTAGTTACTCCAGGATGGGGTCTATTAGTTATACACAGAGAAGTCAATGAATGCTGACAAATGTATTTTCCTTATTTATTACTGAGAACATGATAACTTCATAGATACTGTCTGCATTAAATTTATCTCTCTCCCTTCCTCCATCTCTGTTTCACTTTCACACTTCCTTCCTTTCACACTTCCTTCCTTCACTTTCACACAATATAGTTCATCATATTTAACTGATAAGAAACTGAAGATGTTTCACATGAATTGATCTAAGTCACACAATAAATGGCAGATAGGAAGTGAACTTAAATCTATTTTCCTCCAGAGATTTTGCTCTTTTCATGTACTATTTTGGCCCAAGAAAACAGATATGTACCAAATGTAACATCCTTAATTTTTTCTAACTGCTGACTGACAAGTAGTTTTGAATCTTTTAGCTTGAAGATGATTAGAAATTCTAAATGTAGGAGTTCAGATGATTTAGGTAATCCATTAATATTAAACAGAATGATTTATTGTAATTTCTTTATTGAAGTCATGGCGTGGCATAAGAGATTTCAACAGGAGTGTTGTTCCAGTTTTACTGATTAAGGCATTTCATTGAGAATTTTGTATATTAAACTTTTAAGGTTACAATAATATATAAGGATTCATATTAGAAGGTTAGCATGATGGCATGCCTGTAATCCTAGTGCTTGGGAGGCTGAGACAGGAGGATTGTGAATTCCAGGATAGCCTCAGCAATCTAGGGAGACCATATCTTAAAATAAAAAGGGATAGGACTATTGCTCAGAGGTAGAATGGGTTTAATCCCCAGTTACACACACACACACACACACACACACACACACACACACACACACATTCATGTTCGAAGTACAAAAAACAAAGATTTAGACATTTTGGTTGTCACAATATAAAGCAAGTAGAATCAGAAAGTTTAATAAGAACAAAATATCACAGGATGAAATTGCAAAAAGCCTGAATCAGCATAGCTTGTGATAGCTTCTGCGGTGGTTGTTACTGCATTCATTTGTTAGATGCAACTCATTCCTTGTCTTCATGTCATTAAAGCTGCTAAATCTTTTGCTATCTTTAGTAAATACTTATATCTTTTTTAAAAAAGTATAAAAAACACATCTTCTAAAGTCTTTATTGCTGAACATTGATAAAATAATCTGTTATTGCTAATCAGTATTTTAAGCACCTACAGTTTACAGTTCATACATAACATTCACTATCACTTTTTCATAATCAACTTGCTGAATACAGATGATTTAGTTCTTAAAAAAGCCATCTAATTTTTATTTAACTATGTTAACTACTATGTAAAAAATTGATTGTCATAAAGCAAAACCCTACTGTGGCTTATATCAAAATTCCTTATATATTTCCAGTGATATTAATGATATAGGAATCAATACTCTAGTAAATAACTTAATAGAAATGTATGAGTTAGCTTTGATCTTATCTATGTTCTATGAAGGGGAAAGAACCATGTAAATATATATGTTCTTATACTTTGCATTATAGTAATCATATTATAGAAGGTTAGTCCAATAACTATGTGGATCTATATTCTAAATCATCAGAAAATCTGGAGCAGATAGTCATTTCTCCTAATGATAGTCCAGTTAATGTTGTTGGGCTCAGGACAGATGGTTTTCCAATCATTTCTAATATTATCTAGTTTTTGAAATTTCCCAAGTCTTCATAAGCACAGCTTATTTCTGTGGTTTGTATTTTATTGGTCTCTGTATATGAATTTTTCAAATCATAATAACTCCAAAAGGTAGAAATATAAAAGATCCACAATTATAATAGATAAATTAAGAGCAGAGATGCATTATTAACATAATGTGTAAAATATAGGACAAGATCAATTAGCAAAGGTCTTATATACTCATAAAAGTTTTAATCTGACCTTATGTCCAATTATATTTTATGTTTCATATGAATAGAGACATTCTTTTGAAATTTTATAATACTCGAGGTCCTCATTAAATCATTCATATGTTTTTAATATCAGTCATGTGACTATATTACATTTATTTTTTATGTGCTTTTCTTGGTTCACTATGTTCTCACTTCATAATGTAAATCACGTTGACATTGACATACATGCACACAACACTTGGTGCCTACCCACCTTCCCATCTCCCCCCTTCCCATACAGAGTACTGAAATTTACATTGGAATTTTCACATATGTATACACCATCGATGTTAGTATTTCCAATAATGCACCTCAGTCTTCTCTTTTCCCTTCCCTTAAACCACTTCCTCTGGCTCCACTGAGGTTTCTCCTCCATTACCTTGAGTCCCTCTGATATCCCAGTTACTCTCTAGCTTGCACATATTAAAGAAAACATATGTCTCTTCACTTTCTGACTGACTAATCTCACTTAACATTGTGTTCTCCAGGTCCTTCCATTTTATTGCAGATGACATTATTTTATTCTTCTTTATTGCTGAGTAGAATTTCCTTGTGTTTTTTTCCCATAGTTTTGTAATTCATTCATTTGTTGCTGGACAACTGGGTTGGTTCCATAATTTGGCTATTGCAAATTGCGCTGCTATGAACATGGGTATGCATATATTACTGTAGTTTTCTGGTTTCAAGCTCTTTGGAAAGATACCCGGGAGTGGTATAGCTGGATAATACAGTGGATCCATTTCTGGTTTTCTAAAGAATCTCCACACTGATCTCCATAGTGGCTGAACTAGTTTGCAATCCTACTAACAGTGTAGAAGAGTTAATATTTCTCCACATCCTCACCAATATTTATTGTTATTTGACTTCTTGATGATTGCCATCTGATTGGCATTAGATGAAATCAGAGTATAGTTTTGATTTGCATCTCCCTAATTGCTAATGATGTTGAACATTTTTTTTCATATATCTAGTGGTCATTTGTATCTCTTCTTTTGTGAAATGTCTATTCAATTCAGTTGCCTATTTCTTGATTATTTGTTTTTCTAGTATAAAGTCTTTTAATTTCTTTGTATATTATAGATATTAATCCTCTGTCAGAGGGATACCTGGTAAAAATAATCTCCCATTCTGTAGGTTTTCTCTTTAGACTCTTGATGGTTTCCTTTGATGTGCAGAAACTTCTTAGTTTAATGCCATTCAACTTATTAATTCTTGTTTTAATTTTCTGAGCTTTGGAGGTCTTGCTGAGGAAATTTCTACCTGTGCCTATATGTTGGACAGTTGAATCTATGCCCTTCTCTAGTAGCTTCTCCATCTCTTGTCTAACTTCCAGGTGTTTGATCAATCTCAAATTTACTACTGTGCATGGAGAGAGCTATGGATTTAGTTCCATTTTTCTACAAATGGATAACCAGCTTTCCCAACATCGGTTGTTGAAAAGGCTGACTTTTTTTCAGCATATGTGTTTGGACCTTTGTCAAATATCAGTTGATAAAGGGAGCTTTTTTTTCTGTATCTTCTATCCTGTTTCCTGGCCTATGTGCCTGTTTTTGTGCCAATACCATGCTGTTTTAATTACTATAGATCTATAGTATAATTTGAAGTCAGGAAATGTGATACCTGCTGCATGGTTCTTATTGCTGTGAATTGCTTTGGCAATTCTAGGTCTTTTGTTTCTCCATATGAAATTTATGATTGATTTTTTCTAGGTCTATGAAGAATGACATTGGTATTTTGATAGGGATTGTATTGATTCTGTAGATCACATTTGGTAGAATGGCCATTTTGATGATATTTATTCTGCCTATTCAAGAGCAAGGGAAATCTTTTCATCTTCCAAGATCTTCTCAATTTCTTTTTTAGTGTTTTATATTTTTCATTTAAGAGGTCTTTTACTTCTTTGGTTAGGTTTATTCCTAGTTACTTTATTGGTTTTTAGGTATCATTAATGGAATTGTTTTCTGTATTTCTTTCTCTGTGGATTCATGGTTGGCATATAGAAAAGCTACTGATTTTTTTAGATTGATTTTGTATCCTGCTAACTTTGTTGAATTTGTCAATCAGCTCTAGTAGTCTTTTGTTGAGTTTTTTTGGTCTTCTAGATATAGGATCATGTCATCTGCAAATAAAGATATTTTTAATTTTTCTTTTCCTTTTTGAATTTCTTTGATATCCTTCTTTTGTCTTATTGCTCTGGCAAGAATCTTGAGGACATACTGAAAAGGAATGGTGATAGTGGGCACCTTGTCTTGTTCCTGATTTTAAAGGGAATTCCTGCAGTTTTTCCCCATTCCCATATGATGATGGCTTTGGGTTTGTTATGTATTGCCTTAATGACATTGAGATTTTTTCCTTATATTCCAATTTTCTGCATTTTTTAGCATGAATGAGTGTTAGATTTTGTCAAATGCTTTTTCAGCATGTATTGATATGATTATGTGATTTTTGTTCTTAGTTCTATTATGTGGTGGATAACGTTTATTGATTTGCATATGTTGAACCAGCCTTTCTTTCCTAGGTTGAAACCAATTTGGTCATGGTGTACAATTTTCATGATGTGGTTTTGAATGTGTATGACTAATATTTTGTTTAGAATTTTTGTACTTGTGTTCATCAATAATATTGGTCTGTAATTTTCTTTTCTGAGGTATCTTTTTTGGTTTTGGTATTAATGTGATACTGGCCTCATAGAAGGAATTTTGAAGAATTCCATCTCTTTTGATTTCACAGAATAACTTGTGAAGTATTGTGGCTAGTTCTTCTGTAACGGCTTTGTAGAATTCAGCTGGAAATCCATCTGGACCTGGGCTTTTCTTTGATGGTAGAATTTTTATTGCTGTTCTGTTTCTTTGCTTGCTATTGGTCAGTTTAGGTTTTCTATATCCTCTTGCTTCAATTTAAGTAGGTTGTATGTGTTTAAAAATCTGTCAATTTCTTCCATGTTTTCCAGTTTATTGGAATATAAATTTTCAAAATATTTTCTGATGATCCTCTATATTTCCCCACTGTCTTCTGTGATGTCTCCTTTTTCATTTCCAATTTTAATTAATTTGGGTTGATTCTCTCTTTCTTTTGGTTAGGTTTCTTTCTTTTGGTCAAGGGTTTTTGTCAATCTTGTTAATCTTTTCAAAGAACCAGCTTTTTGATTTGTTAATCCTATGTATTATTTTAATTTTTCTCTATTTCATTTATTTCTGCTCTGATTTTAATTATTTCCTGCCATCTTCTGGTTTGGAATTAGACCATTCCTGTTTTCATAATTCCCTGAGGTGTGTCATTAGGTTCTTTATTTGGTGACTTTCTGTTTTTCTTATGTAGGCACTCAGTGCTATAAATTTCCCTTTTAACACTGCTTTCAAACTGTCCCATAAATTTTGGTATGTCATGTCTCCTGAACATGGGTGTCTAACTCTTTTTCTATATTGATAAAATACTCTGAAAATGATACTATACTTAGAAGGCACAACAAAGTCAACCAAAAAGCTTATAGAACTGATCAAAAAATTCAGCAAAGTAATACAAAATCAATCTTAGAAAATCAGAAGCTTTCTTGTATGCTAATCATAAATTCACTGAAAAAGAAATGCAGAAAACAATTTCACTCCCAATAGCACCTCCAAAAATAAAATACTTAGGCATAAACCTAACCAAGGATATAAAAGACCTCTATAAGGAAAACTATCAAGAGTTGAAAAAAGAAATCAAGTGTTGGTCCACTTCCAGGTCCTTGATCCACCTTGAGTTGACTCTTGTGCAGGGTGAGAAAGTGGGGTTTATTTCCATTTTCCTGCATATGGTTAACCAGTTTTGCCAACACCATTTGTTAAAGAGGCTATCTTTTTTCCAGTGTATACTTTTGGCTCCTTTGTCAAAAATCAGTTGACTGTAAGTCTGTGGGTCTGTTTCTGCGTCTTCTATTCTGCTCCATTGGTCTATGTGTCAATACCATGCTGTTTTTATTACTGTGGCTTTATAGTAGAGTTTAAAGTCAGGTATTGTGATGCCTCCTGCATGATTTTTATTGCTAAGAACTACTTTGGCTATCCTGGGCTTTTTGTTTTTCCAGATGAATTTAAGGACTGATTTTTCTATGTCTGTGAGGAGCGTC
>PVLC010032390.1:0-18215 GCA_004027655.1 Graphiurus murinus
AAAAGCCTAACAATCTATTAACTAGAAACATATAGCAATGAAGTCAAGAAAAATGTTTATTCCATGAGGGAATAAACTACTTGCTAAATTGAGCATCTACTCAGACCTGAAAAGATAATATCCCTCAAACACTCTCTTCTAAAAGGACAACTGAATAGAAAATGCAAAACTATAATGGATGTTCTGTATGCTCTTCCATTATGCCTGGCTTGGCACAATATTCTATTTACTGAAAAAAAGTACCTCTTTTGAAAAGTACCACTATCATGTCCCTTATAACTTTATTTTTTTTATTGATACTGGAGATGGAACCCAGGGGCATTCTACCTCCAAACTATACCTCCAGTCCTATTTAATGTTTTATTTTGAGACTGAGTCTTGCTAAGTTGATGAAGCTGGCCTTGAACCAGCCATCCTTCTGTCTCAGCCTCCCAAATACTGGAATTACAGGCATGTGCCACCACCCCCGCATAATTTAACTTTTAATGATATGTTATTCATTTGTTCAACAATCATTTAGTGAATGTGAATTTTATTTGTTGGAAGCATTATTTATTAGAATTTGTTGTGTTTTACTGCTGGATATATAGAAATGAGTAAGATACCGCTTCTACCAAAGAACTGAGCTTTTTCATTCCTTTCTCTTTACTATTCCAGAGACAGTTTTTCAGTGCTTTTACCAAAAAAAGTAAATTGAAATTTTCTGGTTTATTTATAAAGCCTTTGCTGAAAATACTCTAACACTGTTGCTCCTTTGGTCATAATAGCACTGAGGGCCAAAGAATTTACTAGAAAACCACAAATGATTTTCAAATCCTTTTCTTAGGCAAAACACATCAATTTATAATTGGAAAGATACTGACCTAGGAGTCAGTCATTCCAAGTTGCTGCCCTAGCTCTACCACAAATTACTACCCTCAAAGAAGAGAGCTTAAGGGAGTTTACCACTGCAGGTTTATTTTCCATTCTGTGAAAGGAACAACTGCATTGAATTACATGTGATGTCTCTTCAGACTCCAAGAGGACATAATTCTAATGAGTTGTCATTGTATACATTTAATTCAGACCATTCTCTCTAATATATTACCTGTCCTGCCCAGTGAGGAGGACATTTTACTTTTCCTCCCACTCTGGTTAATACTATATATATTTCTATACTTTGTAGTTCCAAGATACAGTAAAATCATTGATAATCAGGCTTAAAGTTTTATGGACCAAAGGAGAAATATGCAGTTAAAAGTTTATTTTCATCTGAATATTTCTCCTAAAAGCTCTTTTTCTTAAAATCAATTTAAATGCAAATAGAAGATACTCATTTTCTTTTATGGCATAACATATATTTAAAACTATAATATCCCTTAATAAAGATAATTTTTAAAGAAATAGTTGACTAAAATTACTGCTATTAGGATATTTTTACCTATGAAAAACAGGCATAAATAAGTAAAAATCACAATTACAAAAATCTACATAAACTCATTTTCTCTATCATTATAAAAATTTTTCTAGGATCCATATTCTTATAAAATTCACTGATGATAATTCAAAATGAAAATACTAGACCTATGTGTAGATAGAACTGTACCATGCCAAAGATATCTCAAAGTTACATGATGCATTTGAAAAAGGAGATAGCTTGAATAATCGGTTAAAGTAGAGCCATTCCATACTGAAAATTCAGACACCTGTCTACTGTGATGAAACAATCACAGTTTCTACTGCAATAATCTCATCCTTGCTTAAGAGGGTGAAAAGAAAAGGCAAAAGACTGGCAAAACACTGACTATTTCTATTTTATTAGAAACATTCTTTTAGGGAACATTCATATTAAGAGTTGTCATCAGTAGGAAAGGATTTTACTCTATGCAAGTGCTGCACACCCAAGAACCATGTTTAGGAAGTGAGTCAGGAGTGGCATGGGTCAGAGGAAGAGAATCCTTCCTCCAGTGCCCTGCAGTGGGGCACTCTGTTAGAAAAGGTACCTGACTGTCCACTTGTCGTTGGAAAATGACACCACTTGCCAGAATGCAACCTGTAATTACAGACACTGCTTCTAAGAGGTCAAGCCAGGTCTGGATGCGCAGACAATTCAACTGCACATCAGTGAAGCTGATCTCATAGAGGGGTCAGATTTCACAAAAAGAGCAAATTCAAAAGCTGAAGCAAAAATAAGAAACCATGGAGGGGAGTGGTATTTAGGCCTGAAGTAAAATGTTAACCAAGAAAACTGGGTAGAGGGATTTCTGGAAATTAGAAAAGAACACAGAAACAAATTAGAAAGCAAATAAAAAACAAAAGGAATACAAAAAACTGACATATTTGAGTTGATGTGGCAAAACATAATAAAGTAGTATACAATGAGCTTGTCTTGAGTATTTTTAAAAAGATTTACTAAATTAATATTGTAAAATACTGAACATTAAAGTGAATTTTAAGACATCATTTAATAGAAGTAGAGAAATTACGCCAAGTGAGTGAGATCAGCCAGTCTCAGAAAGTAAAGGGTTATATGTTTTCTCTCTTATGTGGAAGCTAGAGAGAAAATAGGAAACAAAAGGGACTTCAGGTAAATGAGGAGAGGGACCAGCAGAATGGTGGAAAGGGGTTGGGGCAGGTTGGTTTGAGTATTGCAGGTCAAGGCCAGCAACATAGGGAGGCTCTCAGCAATTCAGTGAGACCCTGTTTTAAAATAAAAAATAAAATGGTGCTGAGGGCATGGTTCAGAGGTAGAATGTCCCTAGGTTTAATCCCCAGTGCCCCCCCACACACACACTCACACATACACACATTTCAAATTAATATATATTTTTTATTTTTTCAAATTAATATATTTTAAATGAAAATATCTTTATGCTTTTAAAGAGGTGTTATTTTTAAAAAGAATTTTATTTTAAGAATATAAACCTTCTTGTTGGAAAATGACATTGGAAAACATTTAAAAATTCTGATCTCAATCTGGAATACAAAGTTTAAAGAGATGACAAATGAAATATCAAACTTTAGAAAGTAAATTCTCTTATTCCACAGTGAATATATTACTAATGTCTAAATTCAAGTTTCACAGAGCATCTCCTTATAATGAAAGATACAATTCATGTGTCAGAAAAACTACCTAAATTCTAGAAATAGGCAAAAGACATTAAAGTACTAATGTTCTTGTGTGTAGTGTTAGGCTTCTACTAGGTCTTTCTACAGACTGATCAATAGGTATCAGCCTCTGTTCTTCTACACAACCTTCTTCTGCCAATAAGTTCTATTTGGTGCAAGGGATAAATTTCTGTTCAGTGGAACAAGAAATAACCTCAAAGTTTACAATTTATGGATCAGCAGGACATTAGAGTTCTGTGTCTAGCTTGGCAATTTTATCTACCTATAAAATCCTTAAAATTCCTCAAATGTTCTTTGAACCATAGCTTACAAACTACTGGGAACCTCAGTAACTAATGAGTTGAGTAATATATTTAACTTACTCTAATTTTATATGTGCATGGGAGTCATGACTTTACCTTTTAGGTGAAAATTATGCTTTAACATATGCTATATCAATTTAGGAATGTGGAATCATACTCTGATTTTCATTTGATTTAACTGCTGAATAGTTGTTAATTATTTTCAAATATACATCTCCATGAATATTCTAATACATATGGGCACCATTAAATTTATAAAGGAAAAGTTTATTATTATATTCAAGCAGCTATCATTTTACCAAGCAGGAATCTAAATTTCAGATCTTTTTGTCCAAAGAAATCTAAAACCTAAGAACTAGCACAACAAAGGGAACTAGAATAAAACAGAAGAACTACAGAAAGGAAGAAAAAAAATCACTGTCCTGCACAGGTGTTTCAAACTTCTGCCAACTTCTTTCAAAAGAAATAAAAAGCATGAAATTTTTTAATAATAAAGTCCTATATAAATATTAGCTTTTCCTTTATTTTATATATGTTAGAGAGTCCAAGACAAATTAAATGACTAAACCACAATGTTGTATTAGCTAGCACATATCATAGTTCAAGATATTTGAAGAGAAAGATATTTACCATATGGTCTTTAATCGAAATAGTTGTGAAGGTTTTCTTTAGTCTGGAATCTAACTTACAGAAGAACTCAAAACTTGTTTCTTCTTTACTCTCATTCTTTTATCTGTAACTATGGTACTTTTCCTTTCCAAATAAATCAATCTCCAAGAATGTAACACTGAAACTTTCACTATGCAAGCACTACAATGTTTTATACTTTACTTACATTAAGAATGTAAGCAAGTTTCTTCCCTTAAACATACCCTAAAGACACCCACATGGAGCCCAGGAGGGGATTGTTTCCAGAGTGACAGTTGGGATGTCTGGGGTGGGTGGGTGGGTAAAGGTGGGGCCCTATGTGGTACAGAATAAAGCCCTGAAAGGTACTGCGTCCTGCAGTCGTTGTAAAAAAAAAAAAAAAAAAAAAAAAGAATGTAAGCAAGATCCTGGTGGGTCTTTTTGTACTTAGTAAAAAGGACCCATGTGTACATGAGTTCATATATATATACTATATCTGCTTATAAAACTGTCCTTTGGGGAATATTGTTTCTCATTAAGGGAAAATAAGTTTCTGCAAAAACTGGAAAGAAATCAGACTAAAGTCAGAGATATTCTAGAGAGGGGAAAGTGAAGGAAGTCTTTAGTCCTGGATTCTATCAGTAATTAGGCCTCTAAGAAAAGGATCAGATGCAGAAATAAGACATGAAAGAAAAGCAATTTAGAATGGTAGCTGGTTACCAGTACCAATAAATAACACTTTTACTGTCATGAGTGACGATAAAGAAAAGAAGAGTGGAGATCCTTTTGATTATTACCGCTCTCGATTTGAGGACAAGATTAATGCCAGTTCTACTTCAATTTTATCTTGTCATTGGATAGACTACATATGCTATCATCCAACCAGTAAAATCTGCCAAAGTCATCAGGTACAATGCTGATGAAGGACAGAAAGTACATGAAAGTATTTTGTGAGTTACTAAACAGGAGACTGAACAAGTAGGTACCTATTTCAGAGAAAGGAAGGATATATGTAGAAATACTAAGGAGAGATGAATATTCAGTGGCTAATGAAAAACATTGGAAAAGTGAATGGAAGAGAGGTCACCAAGAAGAAGTTTAGAAAGGATGATGGGCAAGAAAATGTGTCACTAAAATGACTCCTGGGTTCACAAACATTGTAGACAGCTGGTAACATATCTTGGCTATAGATAATTCTATAAGGTAAAACATACATTCATACTTATGAGAACACCAACACAACAGAGTTACACTTTTAAAAATATGTGGGATATATATAAAATACATACTTAATTACAATAGCCTGAATTATCCAAATTTATACCAAGGAAAATAACTTTTAATTAAACAAGCACTTATGTTGAATTTAATTATAATCTCTAAGCCTTAAGTATCATGTAATGGCTGGTATTACACTGCCCCTTTAAGTTGAATAGGTTTGGTGGCAAATTAACCAGCATTTGAAACTGCTCTCATCTCTATAGGACATTAGGCTTTTAATAAGTGCCTAGTGCTTACTTACTTGGAAAACGAATCTCTTCAATGTCTAAGAGAAAACATATTGATATAAGAAGCTTTAACACTTGTGTTTTAAAACAATACTCTATGGCATCTGATCAAGGTAGATAGAAATCTATGTCCTCTATTTATCCTTCAAAATGCAAGGTATTTAGCCACTAACAATTCATATGGCATCAGGTAGAACTAGGCACATCTCTGAGCAGATGCTGATGCTTCAATGGGATGTGACAGGCCTCCTTACTCAGCATTGACAGCTTCAGTTTCTGAATCACCTTCATCCTCTCAGGGTATTTTCTGTGAGCCTCTAGCCACAAACTGCAGACTCTCAGTGCATCTGAAATACTCTCCATGGTCCTGACTCTTGCGCCAGCATTCAATCTCTGGCTTTCACTTTGTTCCCTCACTACACCTTTGTCTCTTTTCTTTGGGATGTAGATTCCCATTACAATCCAGCAGCTTAAGCCATCTTCCCTTGAGCTACTGGCGCACACTCTTCCACTAAGCCCGCGTATCAGTGAAGTCTACCAAGGACAAAGTTGCAGAAAAAGTGGGGGAAAAAAATCTGGCTTCTACTTAGAATATAGACATCTGAAAAGAGTGTTGCTCCAACCAAAGTAACTCTAGAGAGATTTGAAACCTGTGGTACACTGAAGAAAATAACAGCAACAAAGTTCAAAGCCAACTCAACTCCTGGCTAGAATAACTCAATTATTTTCCCTGCCCTGCCAAAATAGCCTAGCAAATGACAAGATGCAACCATGTACAGGCAAAAATATTACTGAGTCTTTACTAACTTAAACAAGATGTCTAGCATCTACTGCAAAAAACAAGGCACACAAAAAAGCAAGGAAAGAACCAACTGTTGAGAAACAAAGCAAATAACACAACCAGAGTAAGATAGACCCATATATTGGAAGTATGCAGTAGAGAATTTAAATAACTACGCTACAGAAACTGCCAGACAACATGCAAGAACAAATAAGGAATTTTAGCAAAGAGATAGAAACTGTAGCTGTCCCTTGGCTGAAGGAGGTAAGTCACTGGAGGCATGGCCTTAGGGACTATATATATCCTTCCCTCTTCTAAGTTGTTTGTGTGAGAGATTTTAGTCATAGCAATGAACAAGCTAACTAATACATATATTAATATTGATTCTAATGAAAGTAAACATGACTATTATAGTATGACAAGGTCCAAAATGAATCTTTACTGATTCTTTATAAGCATTCTGAAGGTCTATCTTCTACTGGGTTGGAGTTAGACTTAAGTCTCTTTCAGAGTTTCCACACTTTATTTAAACAACATAGATTCCAGTATCCATAACCCTTCTCTTGGTAAACTGGGAGTACATTCCATCTTAGGACTTCTTTCTAATCTAAATAAGATGTACTGTCATACAAGTAAAGTGAGAGAGAAACAGTAATGTAAGCTGGACATGGTGGCACATGCTTGTAATCCCAGCATTTGGGAGGCTGAGACTGGAGGATCCAGGTTCTCGGCCAGCCTCAGCTACCTAGTAAGGCACTCTGCAACTTATTGAGACCCTGTTTCAAAATAAAGAATAAAAAATAGGGCTGGGGGTATAGCTCAGAAGTCGAATGCCCCTGAGTTCAATCCCCAGTACCGCAAAAAAAAGAAAGAAAGAAACAGTAATGTCAATAAGAAAGGATAGATACTGTGTTCATGTAGCAAAGTCAAATCAAATTTTAAAAAATAATTATGACATAACAAAGAAAATGGACTTTAACTTCAGCTCCAAAATATCTATAATTTCCTAGATTTTTAAAAATTTCCTCTTGGTAATGTAAGAAAATTTTCAAATAAAATGGTCCTAGTTGTTCAAAGGAGTTAATAAAGAATGAGATAAATGAAAATAAAAAAGCTTTTGCAGTCTCTCACAAAGAATCACAATTCATTTGACAAGTCTCTGAAAGCCAACTATATACCAACTGTAGTATTACTTAGGCACTAATTGAGCATTGCTTAATAATCAACCTGAACAAACAAAACAAGCAAGCAAAAGGTTACTTTAAAAGATATGATACACTTCTTTGGTTCTCTTATAGATTATATTTACCTCAAAGCCAAGTCTATCTTTTTCTTTCCAAAAACAAAAATGTGTCACTTTCTTATCCCAGAATTCATCTGGCTTCACTACACAAACAAGGGATACTTCAGCTGGAACAACATTCTGCAAAACACAGAAAAATAAATACGAATTACTCATGTAAAATGAATACTTTACCATATTTACAAATCACTAGATATTCATTATTATGATTATGCTAAGTAAGGATTTTGGAAAAGAATCAGAATAATAAAGTAGAAGAAATTCTCCCAATTTCAAAACATAAATATCAATAAAGACAAGCTATTCAGAAAAAAATTCAAACAATATTAAACAGATAGTATATGTGAATTATTTTTTGTTTCATTCAATCTCTCTACAAGGAATATATTTAGATTAAACGCTAAGATAACTTGTTAGCTGAGAAATTATTAAAATTGGTTTTTCTCATCTGAAAAAAATTTCTAACACTAAGAATTTCTTTAGATATAAAATCAATTTCCTCACAAAATAAGTTTCCTATCAGCATCATACAAAGAAGTTGAGGTTCTGCATGATTATTAACTAGAAGAGGACAAAGAGTCTTTGATGGCACACAATTTCACACTTATTAGATACGATTACTCTATTACCTAAGGAAGAATGAAAATTAGCATTATTGACCTAAGTATTTCACATATATCTTATCAGGAAGTCCCACATAACCTAATTTTTAAATATATCTTAAATCTAAACATCTTTACCACTTGCATTGCTACCGTCCCCAAACTAGCCAGCTTTCTGAAATATCCTAACAGGTCTCACTGCTTGACATTCTCCCATCCACAGAATAAAATTCAAACTGCATACCAGGGCTTCTGAGGCCATCCAAGCTCTGTCCCTTGTTGATCTCTGAGTAACTCCTCTACCACTGCCACACTGACCTTCACTGCTCCTGAATATGTCTGTCTCCACCTCAAGACTTTGCCCATGCCATTTCCTCTGTACAGAACACTCTTCACCATATAATAAGAGTGCTCCTTTGGTTTATTTAAGGTTCTATTCAAATATTCTCTCCTCAGAAAGGCCTTCCTCATCCACCCACCCCATCCAATGTGGCACTAGCTGACTTGGTCTCTCTTTAGTGCTACATTTTTCTTCAGAGCATTTTTTTTTTAACAGTACTAGGGATTGAACTCAGGGGCATTCTACCTCCAAGCTATACCCCCAGCCCTATTTTTTATTCTTTATTTTGAAACAGGGCCTAAGTTGAGGAGGGCCTCACTAAGTAGTTGAGGCTGGCCACAAACCTGGATCCTCCGGTCTCAGCCTCCCAAATGCTGGGATTACAAGTATGCGCCACCACCCCCAGCCTCTTCAGAGCATTTATCACCATCTGGTGTTACATTATTTATTAATTTGCTGAATTGTTTACTGACTCCTCCAATAGCCGGTACCATATCTCTTTTGCCACCTTGTATTTCCAGTATCTGACATATACAAGACACTCTATAAATATTTGTTGAACAAGTGAGCCCTTTTTAACAAATAGATCTCATTCTCCCAATTTTACCGAAGAACAATTTGAGCTTCAGAAAACTGAAGTAATTTGTGTGAGCTAACACAGCTGAGGCAAGGAACAACCAGATCTACCTGACTCTATAGTTCTACATCATTTCATGTTCTACCAGCGGTTGGTAACTTCTTTCTGAAAATTCCAAGCTATAAATATCTGAGGCTTTGCAGGCCATACAGCATCTGCTGCAACTCCTCAATTCTGACACTACTCAATTCTACTGAGGTAGAGTGAAAGCAGCTATACACAATATGTTAATGAATGGGTCTGGTTGAGTTCCAATAAAAATGTATTTGAATGCAAAGGCCTAACCTCTCTTCTGAATCTTAAAGGGAAACACCAAACAATAATAATTATTCTTATTTTTAGGAGATAACAGAAATTCAATGTGAACATGTCATTGGGCATGTCAGAAATCTGTGCCCCTGACAATAATTGGGTTGTAGCTAAGGTTAGCAAAATAAATTCTATAGTGTCAAAACTTTTCTAAGATGGGCTGGGAAATTAAGAATAGATTAGAGGTTTATTCACATATAGATAATTATATTTATTATTTCAAAACCTTTGAATATGGAAGCTGACCCCAAGCCCCTCGTTTTAGAGAACACTAGTCACAGGCAGATTCAGCACCAAAGTCTGAGCTCCCACTACCAGGCACCAGGATGTTTGGAGGAAAGAGTGATGAACAACTCTGCACATAAAAATGGCTTGGCTAGGAGTAAACAACAAGCCACTGCAACTTCTGAAAATATAAGCTATTAATAAACACAAAAAGTTGTTAAAATACCTATTAGAAAAGAAATAGCAAGAAGGAGATTAAATCCACTGATTGTTCTTAAAAACTGTCACTGATCAAAGTCCAGTTAAAACAGCAAGTCCAAATCGGCTCATGTGACACAGTTGAATGACAGGGTGAAAGGAGGAACACAGATCATGATTAAGAGATTCTTGCCTGAGAGTTCTTTTACCAACTTCTGCAGAGAAGAGATAATCTTCAGAGTCTGATATGTAAAAGTGCTGGGAACATATTTGGCAGAAAAAATTATTATGGGACACCAGTCTGTGCTCCCTTGAAAATTGGACCTCCAGAACAAATGCCTTCTAACCCAAAGAGTGATGGAAAGTTTAGGTTACACATGTAAGTAGAATGAGTTAGTCGGTAGATAATTTGGGAACCACCTCAGCAGACACACAATGCTGGTAAATAATACTAAGAAACGGGGATAGCCAAGGGCTGGTGGTTAGGCAGTGCCAACTTCTGACTCTAAGTTATTTAAAATTCTTGCACCTCAGTTGACCTTTGGAGATAAAAGAACCTGCTCTGCAAGTTGTGAGGCTAAAATTAAATGAAACAATTTATATAGAACTTTAGCATGGTACCTGAACTACATTAAGCACTAAAACTAAAATTATGACTTTGTTTCCATCCCTCAAATCCCCTTTTCCCAATTAGCCTAAACAAATTATATAAAATTAAGTCTTTCTCCTTAGTTATCACTTAAATTTTAAAATTTTATTCCTTTCACAGTACTCTTAAAGCAGCTACCAATTATTTCTCAAATTCACCTAGAATTCTTGATTCTTCTTTTAGTATCATTGATATTCACCTAATAATGTTCATTACTGAATGTTACTAGCAAATTATATTCTCCCCAAACTAGCCAGCTATCAATGCCCTTCACTGAATTTTCTTCATTTCTGAGCTATCATTAAGTCACAGTCCTTGTCAGGAATAGTTTTTCATTTTCTTTCATTTAAATTAGATAACCTCTTTTATTTAACTCAAAAGTTTACCTTCTCCAGAAGCCCTTCCAAGGAAAGTCAATACATAAGAGCAATCCACCTCCTTTTAATCACTCAAATGTTTTATTTTTCCATTTCACATCTTATTTTTAACACCCTTAAAATAAATCAACAAACATTTACTGGGTACGTACTACATGTCAGGGATCAGAAGTAGGGATCAGAAATGTTCTGTGAGGAACACAACTTAATATAAAACACAAGAAGACTAAGGTCAGCTCTCAAGGACTCTAAAATTGTAGGTGCTTATTTAATGTTAATTTGTGAGCTGCTGAAGTCCCCAAGGATTTCTTCTGGGCTATAAATAACTAGTATAATCATCATGAATCCTGGTAGGTTTGAAGAAAAGCGGGGACTAAATTGGAAAGACATACCAGAATCATCTGAGAAGCTCATCAGGATAGACCTGCCCAGGTCTGCTTCCTCCTGCAGAATGAAACTGGAGCATGGGGCCCACTATGACTGCTCCCTATCTGCTGGTGCTCACCTTCACACTTTTAGAAGCACTGTCCCCAGTGCCTAAATTACATCAACATATTACCTTCAGTCATTTAGGAACCTTTACAATGGGTTGAGATTTGCTTTACTGCATTAAGTTCAAACACACACAAATTGAAATTAAACAAGCCACTTTGTGTATTTTCAGAGCTCAGTCACTGCTGAGAAGCCTGGGTACAGTCCCATAAGTGGAATGCATTTACCATTTTCATCATGATCTGTTGGCTATGAAAACCATTTCCTGATAGACCACAAAAAAACTTTTTTTTTTTTTACCTGTAGCATTAAGACTACTGTTTTCACCACATTCCACTGTGATTTTCTGCCATCCACAATCACAGTAAATCCTCTGGCCTTACACTTTTCACTGAAATGACACAAAATTGCAATGTATTAAAACAAGCTTTCATACAATGTACTAAAAGAATCACTCTCTGAGTGATTCTTCATCATTCAAAATAAAGAAGATGAAAAGCTTAATAATATATGGCGTAGAATTTACCTCACTTGGTTTGGCCTACATTATCCATAAATTCTTCAGAGCATACTTTCAATTTCCTGAAGCAATTTATTTTTCTCATTTCAGAAAATGTCAACTCATGAGCTAATTAGAACAGAAAATTACTCTACAGCATGGAGTATCACCGATGACATTCCATGTTAATGTCCTAAAAAGAGATCAAATCGAAGCAACCAACTTTCAAGCAGTCCCAAAAGCCTCTCGATTTCTTCACTTGTAAGAAGGGACCTCAGTGAAGTACAGGTAACTTACGATTGTGAAGTACTTAATGTTTCTCTTTCCTTTTCAGAAGTACAAGATTTGCAAAGTGATAGTTTAAAACAGGTAGAGAATAATAAGCTATTATTAAGCCACTGGAAACTGGCTTCTTGCATTTTTTGGGAAAATTTAATGAGGTGAGGTAGCATTTGCTATACAAAATGATTCAAAGCTTGAATGTACCATCTCTGCTTTCACCTTCTCATTCTCAGTCACTGGACCAGCAAAACATTACCTGAGAATAGGAAAATGTGCTATATTCAATTACTCAAGTATGTACTAAACACTTCCCAAAAGACTACACTAGTAAAATCCAATAACTTCTGTGAGGAAAAACTCCATCCAAAAGACAACACTGTACAGTTATTATTATTGTTGTTATTACTTGACTTATCAGCTTAATGCAAGGGTTTGATAGTGAAAGCTGTCTCCACCCAGTTGCATCATTAGAGGAAAGGTAAACAGCAGGCCTTTTTAAGGATTCAAATTCAACATCTAGGAGATTTTACTTGTCCTCCCCTCTTTCCTCCAAGGATTCCATTAGTCCCAAGAGAGTTCTTGGAGAAGTAATACATGTCCAGGTCTCCTGAGAAATAGTAAGACCACAAGAATGAGGATGATACTGCTAAAAATTTGGCACAAGTAGATATTTCCTCAATAAGACCCCCAAAACTCAGGAAATTAAAACAAGAATTAATAAATTGAATGGCAGTCGGGAGTGGTGGCGCACGCTTGTAATCCCAGCATTTGGGAGGCTGAGACTGGAGGATCCGGGTTCGTGGCCAGCCTCAGCTACCTAGTGAGGCACTCTGCAACTTAGTGAGACGCTGTTTCGAAATAAAGAATAAAAAATAGGGCTGGGGGTATAGCTCAGAAGTAGAATGCCCCTGAGTTCAATCCCCAGTACGGCAAAAAATAAAGAAGTAAAAATAAATTGAATGGCATTAAACTAAAATGTTTCTGTTCATCAAAGGAAACCATCAAGAGTCTAAAGAGAGAGTATAAACAATGAGAGATCTATGCCAGCTACTCCTCTGATAGCAGACTAATATCTAAAATATAAAAGTAAGCCGGGCGTGGTGGCGCACGCTTGTAATCCCAGCATTCGGGAGGCTGAGACCGGAGGATCCAGGTTCGCGGCCAGCCTCAGCTACCTAGTGAGGCACTCCGCAACTTAGTGAGACTCGGTTTCAAAATAAAGAATTAAAAAAATAGGGCTGGGGGTATAGCTCGGAGGTAGAATGCCCCTGAGTTCCATCCCCAGTACCGCAAAAAAATAAATAAAAAAAAATAAAATAAAATATAAAAGTACTTAAAAGATGAACACTAAAAAAAAAAAAAAAACAACAAATAACCCAATCAAGAAAGAAATAGGCTATTGAACTAAATAGACACTTCACAAAAGAATAAAAATGGCCAATAAATACATGACAAAATGTTCAACATTATTAGCATTTGAGGAGATGCAAATCAAAACTACACTGAGATTCCATCTCACCCCAATCAGAATGGCTATCAACAAGAAGTCAAACAACACTACACTGTTGGTGGGATTGCAAATTAGTATAGCTACTATGAAGATCATTATGACGATTTCTCAGAAAACTGGGAATGGATCCACCATTTGATCCAACTATACTACTCCTGGGTATCTTTCCTAAGGGACTGAAACCAGAATATTATAGTAATATATGCATATCCACATCTATAGTAGCACAATTCACAATAGCCAAATTATGGAATCAAACTAGGTGTCCATCAACAGGTGAATGGATTACAAAATTCTGTATATACACAATGGAATTCTACTCAGCAATCAAGAAGAACAAAATTATGTCGTTTGCAGGAAAATGGATGGACCTGGAGAACATTATGTTAAGTAAGATTAGCCAGTCACAGAAAGTGAAGGGTCATATGTTTTCTCTCATATGCAGAAGCTAGGGAGTAAATGGGATACAAGAGGGCCTCTAGATAATGGAGGAGAAACCCCAGTGGAGCGGGGCAGGTGGTCTAGGGGAGGGTGGGGAAGAGGATTTAGTGAAGGAGGCACCTCCATTGACATTATGCACATACATGAGAATACCAACACCAATCTCAGTATCACGTCGGGGAGGGGGTGACATACATGCACACCAACTGCTGTGGGCATGCATGTCACTATCACTATTTACTACACTATGATGTGAGACTATAAGACTATAATGCACCAAGAAAAGTATTTTAAAATAATACTCTATTCACCACATTACTTTTCATGTCAATTATTGTGATAGATTCCAAGTTTTATATGAATTTACAGAGGTTATCAATAGATATGATCCTGTGATCATAACAGAGGCAGCCATATTATTGTGATAAGAAGTAAAAGCTAGAAGCTGGACAGCTGGGTTCAGAGTCTGTCCCCAGCCCTGGTTTGCCACATACTTGTGGGTCAAGCTACTTAACTGCCCACCTTTCTATGCCTCAGTTCCCTCACAATAAGTAAGGTGAGGTAAAAGTTATAGTACTCATCTCATAGGATGTTATAAGAATTAAATGAGTAATATTACCCATTATTTACTTAAGTATGGGGTATTCTTTCCATATCTGCCTCCCAATCATCATTGGTAAGTAAATTCTGGAGCCTATTTTGGATTTAGAGTTTTAAAAGGAAAGCAAGACCAATCCAGACAATTTATTACTCATCAAGCAATTTCTACTGACCTGCTAACTTCTGCATGTTTACTGAATTTTCCAACAAATGTGAGCTAGCGCTGTGTTATGGTTTGGATATGAAGTGTTCCCCCAAGACTCAAGTGTTGAAGGATTGGTCACCAATGCAGGAATGTTCAGAGGTGGAGCTCTGGAGAAGTGGTAGAACACAAGAGCTCTGATCTCATCAGTGGATTCATTCATTGATAGCTGAATGAATCAAAATAATAGGAAGTAGGACCTAGATGAAGGAAATAGGTCATTGGAGGCATACTCTGGAGGGGTACTTCTTGTCTTCCTCTCCCTCATCACTTCCTGGCTACCATGAAGTGAGCAGCCTTCCTCCACTACACTCTTCCACCATGACGTTCAGGACAAAGAAATGGAGTCAGCAGACCATGGACTAAAATCTCTAAAACTCTGAGCCAAAATAAATTTTTTTTTCCTTTAAGCTGCATGTGTCAGGTACTTTAGTCACAGAAACAAAACACTGACTAGCAAACTCTGGGAATGTTCAGTTACCAGGTCCAACAAGATCACATTTGAGTATGCATAGATCTGAAGAAACTGAGGTATTAAGATAAAATAAAAGACAGGAACCAATATTCATTGACTATTGATCATTGACTAAGTATCAGGTACTACACCTACACACACACAAAAATACAAATTAGACAACACAGTTTGGGGGCAGGGGATGCAGTTCAGTGGTAGAGAACTTGCCTAGAATGCACAAGGCCCCTGAGTTCAATCCCCAGCCCTAAGGGGTAGGGAAAGGCACAGTTTTTCTCCTTCAGGAGCTTAGAATCTTTTTAGAATATGGAAAGGTGACAGAGATGCAGTCTAATTAGTATGTATTTTATGTTCACAGGTATTATCTCATTTAATATTAGAGAAAGAACAAAAGCTCTAGAAATAAAAAATAATCAAATAATATATGTAAAAATTCAAGAATTATCAGAAAATGCATCATAATTAAATTCCTAATAAGAGAGAATTCATATCATGTTGGCGATTTTGTCTTCCGTTGCATTTCCTGCTCATGCACCCCAGAGTGAACTTGAGTTAAGAGACATAGGTAGATGTGCTGGGCCCTCAATGGACCTCAGTTACCAGGTGCCTCTCACAGGGTGTGCGTTGTGTTGGGCTGAGTGTGATTCTAGTACACACAGCATATGTTTTCTTAGAACAATATAATAACAAGTCTAATAATGGTGTCTTCTGCAACTCAGCCCAATGCTAGAGAAAAACCTAGCATGTTCATGGACAGATAATATGTAGGTTTCTAATCCGTCTCTAGGCATTTTTCAAAAGTAATTTTAACTATGAATAATTTTTGCTTTTCATTTGAACTTCGGAACCAGACTTCATATAAGATGCAACTACCCTGTACTTTACTCACCTGAAGTACAAAAAGGTCTTGGATTGATGTCAAGAATGGCAGATTCTAGTCCTGGCTTTACTGCTAACTAGCTGTGTGATCCTGGCAAGTAACCCTATCCTCAGAGTGTGAACTCCCTCAACTACAAAATAAGGAAGTTGATTCAGACAGTCTCTAAATTTCCTGAAACAGTTAACTTTCTATGAATCTATCTATGAATCTTTATAGAAGTTAACTTTCTATGGATCTATTATGAATTTTTTTCATAATTTATTAGCATTATGCCCGGCTAATCTCAGTTACCTAAAAATGAATTTGTTATCTAATGGTAAAACAAATCAGCAATAAGAAGTTCAGAAGCCTAGCAAGGTTACTCAATATTAATACACTAACAGGGTCTAATAATTTTCCTCTGCAAGAAGTGAAGAAAAAATTGAAAATTTTCACTTTAAGAGCTTTATTTCCTCAATGCTAAAAATATAATCAGCAACATAATCATTAAATTATAGAGCAATACTGGAAGTATGTGTGGTTAAAGTAAGTTTTTTAAATATAGTTTTAACCTTGTATGTTGCAAAGCAGCTTAAAATAGAATGTTATTATGTCAGTAAAATGCAAATACAGGAAAACAAACAAAAATTGTCTACTCTGACTAAAAATATTTTAAATTCACCATCTAGAGCTTAAGAGCATTATATAAGAAACTGTTTTTTTCTTTTTCTGCCTCTACATTTTATAAACACACATATGCACATACAAACCTACCCACATTCTAATACTTTCTTGCAGCATTTTGCAAATCTGGCTGCACATCAGAATTATACAGGAAGCTTAAAGGATTAATAAAAACTTCTGCTGAGTATTCCTCCCAACAACAACTGGATTATGGAAGTGGACCCCCAGGCATTAGAATTTTGAAAAAATCTCCAGAGGATTTTAATATGCAGTCACACTTCAGATCCCCAAATACCAATTATGACAGAGTAAGTTGGGGAGAATTGTTGTTGTTTTTGTTGTTGTTGTTGTTGTTGAAGTGATGGATAGACTCAAGCACATCAGAAGGTTTACATTTTGTCTGTACCCAATAATTATAAAAATTAAAAATCAAGGACCTATGGATTAAACTAAACATTTTTTGGCTAGGCATGGTGGCGCACGCCTGTGATACCTGTACTTGGGAGGCTGAGACAGAAGGATCACAGGTTTGAAGACAGCCTCAGCAAGTATTGAGACTCTCATGTACTCAGGAGATCGTGTTTCCACAGAAGAAAGAAAATCAGGCTGTAACTCAAAGTTGAATGCCTCTGAGTTCAATCCCTAGTACCACAATAAATAAATAAATACATACATACATACATAAACAAACATTTTTTATTTTGTCTGTGTGGTACTAGGGATCAAACCCAAGGAACTTCTATCTCAGAGCTATAGCACTAGCCCTTTTCTTAAATCTTTTGTTTTAAAACAAGGTCTCACTAGGTTACTAAGAGTCTTGCTAAGTTGTTGAGGATGTTCTCAAGTCTGTGATCCTCTTGTCTCACCCTCCCAAGTACTGGGATGACAGACATGTACCACCATACCCAGCTACCTTTTAAAAAATGAAAATATTTGAAAACTCCTAATATCTTTCACTTAATATATGAGGACCAAAATATACATTTATATCAAGTAAAATGGTGACTTAAATAAAAGATGATTTCTACTAAATTAACTTCTCTGAGTTTTCTAAAGTTCCATGGAACACAGACACTTGCTATGTTTGTGAAAGTTGATAGTCCATACATTTAGAAATCTGTATACATGTGTATCAAAAGACTAAGTATTTTATCTGTTGTGTGGTTCTAAAAGTTATTGATTCTACATTTTTTTTTTTTTTTTTTTTT
>PVLC010032391.1:0-11107 GCA_004027655.1 Graphiurus murinus
CATCTGATGTAAGGCCAGGTGTGACTTGTGGATAAGGCCTTAGCCATACTCTGCACAAGCAATGCTTCCCTTCTGAGTGCATTGTGCGTATATATGTGATCAAGGCTGACTTGTTGCTGAAGCCCAGTCAACACAACTGGCACATGCCTGGCTTCTCCCACAAGTGCTTTCTCTTGTGCCTGCTGAGCCCTGCCTGGTGTCTGAAGCCTCACCTGCATTACTGGCACATGTCTGGCTTCCCCCGAGTGTGTCCACTGATGTGCAATGAAGTTGGACTTCTGGCTCAAGCCTTTGCCACACCTGCAGCACATGTATGGCTTCTCCCATCGGTGACTCTTCTGGTGCCATTGCGGTTGGACTAAAGCCATTCAGACTAAAGCCATTCCTGCACTTGCGGCACACATGACTTCTCACCCAAGTGTGCGCTCTGGTGGATGAGGAGGTGGGGCTTCCAGTTAAAGCATCTCCTGCACTCGCAGCACATGGATGGCTTTTGGCTGACTGCATCCTCTGGTGTCTAATGATGGCCAACTTACTGCAGAATCCTTTGCTGCACGCATGGCGCGCAGTTTCTCGCTGTAGTACATCCTCTGGTTTGACCCGTCACTGAAGCCCAGGCCTCAGTCATTGCACACGATGGTCTTCCGCTCTAAGTGCATTTTCTGGTGTCTAACAAAGGCTGAGTTCTTGCTGAAGCCTTTGCCACACTCTTGGCACATATACGGCTTCTTGCCTGAGTGCGTCCGCTCGTGGACTTTGAGGTTGGACTTCTTGCTGAAGCCTTTGCCACACTCTTGGCACACATGTGGCTTCTCGCCCGAGTGCATACTCTCGTGGATGGTGAGTTGGGACTTCTGGATGAAGCCTTTGCCACACTCGTGGCACACAAATGGCTTCTCGCCTGAGTGAGTCCTCTGGTGGATTCTGAGGTAAGACTTCTGGCTGAAGCCTTTGCCGCAGTAATGGCACATGAACGGCTTCTCGCCCGAGTGTGTCCTTTGGTGCCTGGTGAGGTAGGACATCTGCCAGAAGCCTTTGCCACACTCGTGGCACTCGTAAGGCTTCTCAGAGCTCGAGTGCGTCCTCTGGTGAGTGATGAGGTTGGACTTCGAGTAGAAGTTTTTGCCGCACTCACTGCACATGTACGGCTTCTCGCCCGAGTGTGTCCTCTGGTGGGTGATAAGAATGGACTTCCAGTTGTAGCCTTTGCCGCACTCGCCGCACACGTGTAGCTTCTCACCTGAGTGTATCCTCTGGTGGATGATGAATTTGAACTTCTTGCTGAAGCATTTGCCACACTCTTGGCACTCGTAGGACTTCTTGCCTAAGTGTGTCCTCTGGTGGAAGGTAAGATTGGCCTTCCGGCTGAAACTTTGCCCACACTCATGGCACGTGTATGGCTTCTCACCTGTGTGCGTCCTCTGGTGTCTGATAACGTAGGACTTCTCCCTGAAGCTTTTGCCACACTCGTGGCACACATATGGCTTCTCGTTTGAGTGCTTCTTCTGGTGGATGGTGAGGTAGGACTTCCGGCTGAAGCCTCGGCCACAGTCGTGACATGTGTATGGCTTCTCACCCGAGTGTGTTTTCTGGTGGATGGTGAGGTGGGACTTCCGGCTAAAGCCTCGCCCGCACTCGCTGCACACGTGCAGATTCTCACCCGAGTGTAACCTTTGGTGGGTGGTTAGGTGGGATCTCCGCTTATAGCCTCGCCCGCACTCCAGGCACACATATGGCTTCTCGCCCAAGTGCGTCCTCTGGTGGACGATCAGAGTGGACTTCCAGGGGAAGACTTTGCCGCACTCATCACACACATGCAGCACCTCCCCCGAGTGTGTCCTCTGGTGGACAGTGAGGAGGTATTTCTGGCCAAAGCCTTGCCCACACTTGTGGCACACATACGGCTTCTCATCTAAGTGTGTCCTCTGGTGGATGACCAGGGTGGACTTCTTGTTAAAGTCTAGCCCATACTCACTGCACGCGATGGGCTTCTCGGACTGCACATTCTGGTGCTTGGCCAGGTTGTTCGTCAGACTGAAGCCCTCCTCACCCACATTACATGTGTACAGCTTCTCCCTAGAATGTATCCTCTGGTGACTGAGCAGGCTGGTCATCTTGCTAAAGCCCAGTCCGCACTCTCCACAGTTGACTGCTCCAAACCCTAAGACTTCTATCCTCTTCAGCAACTTGTCAGTGTCCTCGGGGCTCCCTGCCTGAGCTGGGTTCACCTCCATCCCCAGCGCTGTGATGCCATGCTGGGAACTGACTGGTGGCCCTTTGGATGGCTTGGGAAATGTTCCCAAAGTCATTTTCTTTGTCCTATTAAACCACGGCTTGGTGCCTTCCCTCTCTTGACCTTCTGATCTGTCGCTCCAGGATCTTACATCCAAGGATTGCTGGTGCTGCTTCTGGTCCCCTGGGCATGGGCCCCAAGGCTCAGCAGGACTTTCTGCACGTAAGCATGTGATTAACCAGGGGTGGTGATCACACAGCACATGTTGCCTCGGGGATTTCTCGTTGGAAAAATCTGGAGGGCAGAGAGGACCCAGGTGCCTTTCTGCCTTTATTCCTGCTGCGAAGAGAAAAGTTTGAGTCAGAGTGGAGCCTCATGTGATGGTGAGACTTATTTGATGGTCAGCCTCTCAAATGCTGGGATTACAGGCTTGCACGACCATGCCCAGCTATTTTTTTTCCTGTATCAGCACCTCAAATACTGCTACTACAGGCATGTGCTGGTGGGATAGTGAATGCCTGTAATACCAGTACTTAGGAGACTGATACAAGAGGATCACAGGTTTGAGGCCAGCCTCAGCAATTTAGTGAGGCTCTAAGTACCTTAGTGAAGTCTTGTTTCAAAATAAAAAATAAAATAAAATAAAATAGAGCTAGAGTGTAGCTCAGTGGTAAAATGTCCCTGACTTAAATTCCAATACCACAAAAAATCAAAAAACTACAAAGGACAACTACTGAATAGTAAGTTAGATCTGAGAATTACAGTACTCTTAAGTATTACATAAAGTGGTATTCAATTTAGTAGAATATAGAAGGTTAAAGTTGTATATGATTCTTGCTTAGAACAGAGGTCAGCCAACTTTTTCTTAGTGCAACTAAACATATTTAAGATTTAAGGGCTAAAAGTCAAAATGGAGAACATTATATATATTTCCACATAACCATTTTAAAATGTAAAAACCACTCAGCTTACAGTCATTTTTAGCATTCCATTTCAATTTTTCAATTAGTTTTTTAGCTTTCTTTTCTCCTACTGGGCTTTGCCCTCTTTATCTCACTCAGTTTTTGCTACATTCTTCTTGATCTTTTTAAAAACATAGCTACAGGAGAAAGAAACCCTAAACATGTAAGAGAGTGGAGTTCGCTTGCAAATACAATAGTTTCTGGTTGGAAGGCAACAAGAGACACCAAGGAAGTCCCTCATGTGCGTAAAGATGGAGGTCTGGAAGGGAGACCATGCCAGGCAGTGTGAACAGCAGCCAAGGTCAAGAGAACAACTTCCCTCCCAGCAAGGGATCAACACCACCTCTCACCCAACCTCTCAGCTGCTGACATCTCTGTATTCCTGCATCTCATTTGTCCAGTTTTCTCCCACTCACCTGGACAGGAATCTGGTGGACAATTTCTCTCTTCTCTCCATGTCTTTTTCCCTTGCTCCAGCTGGGTGATAAGTTTTGGCTTAGAAAATGGAATTCCTGCTCATAGGAAAAGAAAAGATGACTGTATGTCACAGGGTCAAGGGTTCATTGAAGAATTCAGAGTGAAACCAGGTAAGGAACTTTGAAGGATGGCACAAAGACCTGAAAGTTGTGGGGCAGATCACCTCAAAGACAGCACGCTGATTCTGTTCCAGGCCAGGTAGATTAACACCTCCATCACTCACGTAAAATAAATTAACTTAGGAAGATAGCCTGGCCTAGAGGAAAAGGCCTAGAAATGCAGATTATTACCTAGCACGCGCGCACGCACACACACACACACACACACACACACACACTCACTTTCAACTCTACAAAATCTGATCTTCTCTGGGGAAACAGAAAACAAAAACTCTTTGCTTTTGAGTGCAACCTGAAGACCAAGTTAAAAAGAAAGACAGTCAGGCATGGTGGCACATGTTTGTAATCCTAGTACTTGGGAGGCTGAGACAGGAGGATTGCATGTTCATGGCCAACCTCAACAACTTAATGAAGCCCTCCACAACTGAGTGAGACTCTGTTTCAAAATAAAAGAGTAAAACAAGGCTGTGAGTATAGCTTGGAGGTACAGAGTGTAGCTTGGAGGTATAGAGTGTAGTTTCTATCTCCCTGGGTTCCATCCCTAGTACTACATACACAAAAGTAAATAAAGGAAAGATTTTTTGCATCAAACATATACTAAACTTCCCAGTGGTAGGAATGCAAGTATTAAGAAATGCTGTACTTACCCACAGAGACCAGGTGGCTGTAGTTCTCCAGCATCACCTCCCTGTACAGGGTCCTCTGATCAGGCCTCAGCAGGCTCCACTCCTCCTGGGAGAAATACACAGCCACGTCCCTGAACGCCATGTGTGCCTGCAACACAAAACACAGCCCTGCTCACCTGAGGACTGGCCTTGCTCAGGGGAGGGCCGGGGAGCAGGCTGCTCTGGGGGAGGCAGTGGAACCTCTAGATCCTGCCTTTGACTGCACCACTGCTGCCGTGCGTTCTGAGACCTTTAAACCACTGTCTCTACCCAGCCAACAGCACTTGTGAAGCTACACATTCAAAGGTTGGGGTGGCCCCTTGGGATATACATGTAAAAAAAAAATAATAATAATCCTAAATTTTGGAAACAAGCTGTAGGAAGAAGAGCAAACAATATAAAAAATTTAAACAACGGTAAAGTATAAAGAAACTGTTTTAAGAATTTAAAAGATCAAATAGTTACCATATTAGTGCTGAAAGATCTGAGTAACTCAAGTTCATAACAGTTCCACAATTGCAAAGATTAAACTACAGTCTAGCCTTTCCCCAAATCCCACAGACCTCAGCTTGCTCTGGCTTGCTAAGCACATGAAAGAAGTGGCCAAGTATTTGAACCATTTTGTCTGAGATGGAGGGCCTCCTCTGCCACTAGCTAACGCCTCTATTTTTCCAACTGTGTATGTGAACTTCCTCCTGCACACTGAGCACTAACCGAGGAGCTTCACAGCCACGCCACCCTTTTCTAATCCCCTGCCCACTTGCATTCTTTTTTATCTCCTTGGCACTATTTCAAAATGACGGTCATACTGGGATGAAGACTTCTAACACTGGGCCTGGAACCTGGTTTTGAAGAATGGGAAGAAATCAAATGAAGGAGAAAGTGCTAGGTATTTGAGAAGAGGCAAGGGCATTGTGAGCAAAGGGAGAAAGGAGGCCCAAAATGTGGGCAGGGAGGACCACCTGGGAGGAGTAACATGGACCTACGTATAAATATGTCATAGGTGGAGTGAAGAAGGTTATAAAAATTTTAATGTTGTGCTGTGATAAAATATACTTAACACAAAATTTTACATTTCGGCCATTCCTACACGTACAGTGGCATTAAGTGCATTCAGTGTTGTTCACCCAACTCAAAAGCACAGGCAGCATTTCCACACTCAAACTCTATAATCTTTAAACACTACCTTCCCATTCTTATCCCATTAGACCCTGGCAATGAACACTGTATTTTCTTTTTTGTTTGTTTGTTTGTTTTTTTGCGGTACTGGGGGTTGAACTCAGGGGCATTCTACCTCCGAGCTATACCCTCAGCCCTATTTTTTTTTTTTTTTTTTTGCGGTACTGGGGATTGAACTCAGGGGCATTCTACCTCCGAGCTACAGCCCCAGCCCTATTTTTTATTCTTTATTTTGAAACCGAGTCTCACTAAGTTGCGGAGTGCCTCACTAGGTAGCTGAGGCTGGCCGCGAACCCGGATCCTCCGGTCTCAGCCTCCCGAATGCTGGGATTACAAGCGTGCGCCACCATGCCCGGCTCCTCAGCCCTATTTTTGATTCTTTATTTTGAAACCGGGTCTCACTAAGTTGCAGAGTGCCTCACTAGGTAGCTCAGGCTGGCCTCGAACCCAGATCCTCCGGTCTCAGCCTCCCAAATGCTGGGATGACAAGCGTGCGCCACCACGCCCGGCGAACACTGTATTTTGTCATTCCATTTAGCTAAGATAAGGGGAATCATACAATGTATGTTCTTCCATGTCTGGCTTTTTTCACTTTGCATAATATCTTTAAGATTCATCTTCACAACATCTTATTTCTTCTATCAATGAATACAGTTTCTACTAGTGTCAATAATTCTGCCATTCATACTAGCATATTAATACTTGAGTTATTATTTCTAATTCTTTTGGGCATATACCCAGAAGTGAAATTACTAGATCAAATGGCAATTCTATGTTCAACTTTTTTAGAAACCACATACTGAAATTAACTGTGCTACATCTTCATGTCTTCCTCAGAAGCTACAAATTTGACCTAAACTCCTTCGAAAC
Source organism: Graphiurus murinus (assembly GCA_004027655.1). Classification (NCBI taxonomy): domain Eukaryota; kingdom Metazoa; phylum Chordata; class Mammalia; order Rodentia; family Gliridae; genus Graphiurus; species Graphiurus murinus. Next base: position 6,506 of record PVLC010032391.1, read on the forward strand.
AGGTACAACCCACCAGATTCCAATACAGGTAACAATACAACTGCTATTTGGGTGGGGAGCCACATTCCTGGTTCTTCCTTTTCTGTTATCATAATGTTACTCTCAGCCACAGGAGTGTTTTGAAGCTGAACAAAGGAATGTGGACTCTGTCTATACTGCAGAAATACGTGTTGTTCAGAGTTAACTACTAGGTGAATGACTGAGTTGTGGACTGAGCAGAGACAGATGCTGAGGAAGTGTGGCAGATGAGATGACTGACAGCCAGAACTGGAGCTGAACTCTGCTAAGTAAGAAGCAGGTGGTCAGGGCAAGAGAAGGGAATGTGTCCATCCTGTGACAGCCAGCCTGGAGACAGGAAACACTCATCAGTGCCCTGGCTCTTCAAGACCCTGCAGCTACTTTTCCTGGTGTCCTTAAAGGAGAGCGAAATCTCAGAAGGTAGATCTGGGTAAGGAAAACAGAAACAAAAGAGTGTCAGGTGGTATCAATGGAAAAATTCTCTACAAGAGTGAGGCAAACCTGCTCTTTAACCCCACAACTGGTGGAGCAGTGGTGTAAAGGAAGTATAAGAAAGAATGGAGCTGGGTGTGGTGGCACACGCTTGTAATTCCAGTACTTGGGAGGCTGAGACAGGAGGATCCAGGTTCGCGGCCAGCCTCAGCTACTTAGTGAGGGTCTCCACAACTTAGTGAGACTCTGTTTCAAAATAAAGAATAAAAAATAGAATAGGACTGGGGATGTAGCTCAGAGGGAGAATGCCCCTGGGTTCAATCCCCAGTACTGAAAAGAAAGGAAGGAAGGAAGAAAGAACGGAAAACATAGAGTCTGCAAACAGCAAGGTAAAGAAAAAAACAACCAAGAGAAGGAAACTCAGGGTCTTATAAAACAAAAGAGAATTTTTAAAAAATCAAAGTATATACAATCTTTCCTTCCCTACAACCAAGTAAGTAAACCATACTTTGTTATGCTGACAAAACAGTTTTCCTGAACTGGAAGAAGTTCCCAAGCTGCTGCAATATGTCATGACGGTACATGCCTGTGATCCCAGTACTTGAGAGGCTGAGACAGGAGAATCACAGGTTCAATGCCAGCTGCAGGAACTTAGTAAGACTCTGTTTGAGAATGAAATAGGACTGGGGGTATCGCTCACTCCCCAGTGCTACAAAATAAGTAAATAAATAAACCTGAACAGACTTTTTTGTAGAAGTGGAAAGCCAATATTCAAATTCATATGGAATTGCAAGGACTTGCAAACACCCCCAAATAATCTTGAAAAAGAAGAACAAAGTTGAAGAACTTAAACTGTTCTTATCAACACTTACTAAAAACAAGTGCAATTCAAACACTGTCATACTGGCATAAGGATATATATATATATATATCAACCAATGTAGGAAAACAGAAAAATCTAAAAATAAATATGTATACCTCTATAGGCAATTCATTTCTTTTTCTTTTTCTTTTTTTAGTTTTTCTTCTTTTTTTGTGGTACTGGGGATTGAACTCAGGAGCATTCTACTTCAAAGCTACACCCCAGCTCTTTTAATTTTTCTATTTTGAAAACAGGTTCTTCCTAAGTTGCTGTGCCTGGCCTTGGACCTGTGACACTCCTGTCTCAGTCTCCCAAGTACTGCATTAAAGGCATATGCCATCACACTGGCTGTCAACTGGTTTTTGACAAGAATGTTCAGTCCATTCAATAGCGAAGAGATAGTCTCTTCAAAAACTAAGCTGGGACAAACTGGATTTCCACATATAAAAGAATGAAATTGGATATCTTCCTCATACTCTATTAAAAACTTAGCTCACAGCCCTGCGTGGTTGTACACACTTATAATCTCAGTACTTGGGAGGCAGAGACAGGAGTTAGAAGACAGGTTAGAAGCCAGCCTCAGAAATGTAGTGAGGCTGTCAGCAATTGAGTGAGACCCTGTTTCCAAATAATCAAATAAAAAGGGCTAGGGTGTAGCTCGTGGTTAGAATGCCCCTGGGTTCAACCATTCAACCATCAGTATCACACACATGCAAAAAAAAAAAAAAGTATAACCCAAGACACATTAAAACCAGGTGACATGACATGAGAGAAAAGTTGACTCATAACTCCAAAGCTTCCATTAGAAACACTATCCAATTCTTTTTTTTTTTTTTTGCGGTACTGGGGATTGAACTCAGGGGCATTATACCTCTGAGCTACATCCCCAGCCCTATTTTTTATTCTTTATTTTGAAACCGAGTCTCACTAAGTTGCAGAGTGTCTCACTAGGTAGTTGAGGCTGGCCACGAACCCGGATCCTCCGGTCTCAGCCTCCCAAATGCTGGGATTACAAGCGTGTGCCACCACGCCTGGCTAGAAACACTATCCAATTCTAAAAAACAAATACAGCAAAAATCCAAGGGCCCTAAGCAAAAAATTCCAGGCTTCTATTAGATTTTTCAAAATCATAATTCAACTTCTGCATATTACATGTAGGAATATCCAGTACCACAAAAAAAAAGTTATATAAGGCCCAGCATAGAGGCACATACCTGTAATCTCAGTACTTGAAAGGCTGAGACAAAAGGATCACAGGTTCAAGGCCAGCCTCAGCATCTTAACAAGGCTCTCAGCAACTTGATGAGACACTGTTTCCAAATAAAAATTAAAATAGGGCCAGGGGTGTAGGTTGGAGGTAGAATGGCCGGTATTCAATTCCCAGCACCACAAACACACACAAAAAGTCATATAAGACTATTTTGCAGAACTCTATACAAATAAGTTTATATACCTAGATGTAAGGGACAACTTCTAATGAAATATAACAGCATAATTGAATCTATAAGGTCACAAGGAAATTCTTACTAGACCTTCAAATCAGATAGTCTCAGTGCTCCAAAGCCTGTCCCTGAACATAAAAAAAAAAAAGTTTCTCAATCTCTTTATAAAGCAAGTAAAACATGGGGACCTAAACTTGAGGACAGTTAAAAAAAAAAAAAGAAAGAAAACTATAGACAAATTATCACCTACAAAAATTACAGCAAAACTCTACATAAAGTATTAGAGATGAGACTTCAACATAATAAGACAATATTTTACCATGAAAAAGTGGGATTTACCCAGGAATGCAAGATTGGTCCAATAATAGGAAATCTATCTTCATAATACACCATCTTTTCAGAACTAGGAGAATTCGTGATTGCCTCCACCATCTCCTGGTGAGAGAAAGGAGAGGGGAGGCCGGGCGTGGTGGCGCATGCTTGTAATCCCAGCATTCGGGAGGCTGAGACCGGAGGATCCGGGTTCACAGACAGTCTCAGCTACCTAGTGAGGCACTCCGCAACTTAGTGAGACCCTGTTTCAAAATAAAGAATAAAAAACAGGGCTGAGGGTATAGCTTGGAGGTAGAATGCCCCTGAGTTCAATCCCCAGTACTGCAGCAAAAAAGAAAGAAAAAAGAAAGGAGAGGGAAGGGGGCTGGTGAAGGGAAGGAAGATCCAGCCTTGAAATGTACATGCATGGGAATGCCACAGTGAACCCCATTAATCTGAACAATTAACATGTACGAGTTGTTATTTAAAAACTCAATACCTACTGGTCACTTAAAAAAATACAATGAAGAATAGAATATAGGATGAATGGACTTGTAAGACCCTTTATTTTGAACTAATTTTAGTCTTCCAGAGCAGTTGCAAAAATATTGACTCTCATATGCTGTTCACCCAGCTTTGTCTACCATTACCATCTTAGAAAACCACAGTACAATGATCAAAACCAGGAAATTAACACTGACACAAAACTATTAATTTAATTTTGCCAGTTTTTCCATTAATGATCTTTTCCTGGTCCAGAAATCAACAGTGTACTACATTTCATTCATTCATTCAATCATTCATTCACACTGAGGATTGAACTCAGGGGTGTTTCACCTCCTAGATACCCCTCAGTCTTGTTTTTTGTTGTTGTTGTTTTGGGGTTTTTTTTTTTTTTGCAGTACTGGGGATTGAACTCACGGGCATTCTACCTCCGAGCTACACCCCCAGCCCTATTTTTTATTCTTTATTTTTGAAACCGAGTCTCACTAAGTTGCGGAGTGCCTCACTAGGTAGCTGAGGCTGGCCGCGAACCCGGATCCTCCAGTCTCAGCCTCCCGAATGCTGGGATTACAAGCATGCGCCACCACACCTGGCTTGTTGTTGTTTTTTGAAACAGGGTCTTGCTGGGTTGATCAGAGTCTCACTATTTGCTGAGAATGTACTGGAACCTGCAATCCTCCTGTCTCAGCCTCCCAAGTACTGGGATTACAGGCATGCACCACACCTGGCTCATATTCCATTTTGTTGTTTTGTTGTCCCTTTTTTTTCCTTTGGTACTTGGGATTGAACCCAGGGGCATTCAAACTCCAAGCTATACCTCCAGTGCATTTTACTTTAAAACAGGTTCTCTATAAGTGGCTGAGGCTGGCTTTCAGTCTGTAATCCTCCTGTCTCAGCCAAAGGTACTATCCTCCAACAAACTGGGATTACAGGCATTGTTGTCATGTATTCTTCATCTCCAGTCTGTAACAGATCCTGTCTTTTCTTTTGTGAACTTGATGCTTTTGTAGAATTTCTCTCAATTTTGGTCTG
>PVLC010032392.1:0-18200 GCA_004027655.1 Graphiurus murinus
AATGGAATTTTACTCAGCCATAAAGAAGAATAAAATCATGTTCTTTGCAGGGAAATGGATGCAACTGGAAAACATTATGTTAAGTGAGATTAGTCAGTCACAAAGAATTAAGAAGCATATGTTCTCCCTAATATGTGGATGCTAGGGAGGGGATGTGGCATAAGAGGATCTCCAGATGAAAAGGAGAGATCCTCGATAATCAATGAAGTTGATTTAATTGTAGTGGACGCAGGGGGCAGAGGGACGCCCTCAAGCACGTGATGTAATTACACAATCATATCAAGGTCACTCACCGAAGTGAACCTGAGGGGGAGGGAAGGGGAGGGGATTGGAGGGGATTGGGGTGGGAATTGGGGAAAGGGTTAAATGAGAACTGTGTGCAAATATGATGTTAACAACCCGTACTTAACAAAGATGTATGCTATATTGCACGAATTACTACAATAAAAAAAATTAAAAAAAAAAAAAAAAAAAGGAGGACCCTGATTCCCTCCCAACCATGGTTTCCCGCAGCTTTCAAAAAAATCTTTCCAACAAATGACCAGGTTCAGAAGCTGCTGATTGCTCCCCTAAGTTCTCCCACAATCCCTGCATGCACAATACGTCTGTACTTGACTGATACATGACTTTCTGGGATGGTGGTAGCTATCACCTCCACCAACTTTTATGGGTCCAGTGCAGAATTTAATGTGCATGTCACATGCAAAGAACTGATAAGATGTGTACAGAAACCAAGAGCCTGATACGGTGTGCAATGGCTGTGTGCCTGCACAAGCCCACCCTCCATCTACATAAGCTCCTTGCATCTTCAGCAAACAGTCTAGTCCAGGAACCCTACCCCAAGGCATTGTCTCCCCTCTACTCAAGCACAAGGAGGCTATATGGTATTGCTCACCTCTTCACTTCTAGCTCAAAGTGAGCAAAGAACCTTGGTATGAGCTGGTAACATAAAAAAGAGTTGGACCTTTTTGTGATTTCTATCCTAAACTGGGCCAAAGAAATCCATGCTTATTGGTAATAATTTAATAATGGGATATCTTCTGATAAATTCATTGTTAGGCATTTCTGTCACTGTGGAAACATCATAGAACGTACTTACAGAAACCTAGAAAGTATAGCCTACTATATACTTTAGCTATATGGAATATACCGTCATATATGCAATCCATCATTGACCAAAATGTTATGCAATACATGACTATATTTCAGAGTATTCATTTGTTGGTGGGCAAAAGATGATACTCAAACTCAGACTGAGTAACAGACATGCTTTTCTTTTATAAAGTCGGGGAAAGAAAATTTGAAAAGGAACTTCTTGACCACAGGTAATTATTTGAGCCAAACAATTTCAGGAATTAGTATCTATAGAAGATCTGGAAATAGATTATCTCTTAAAGGACAATAAAAGAGGAGTCTCCTATAGCATTGTTCTCCAGTTAGCCAATATGGAAAAAATACTAATTTGTATACAGATATAATTTTTAAGAGAATTATCTATTCTTTACTGAAAGACTTCTGCATTCACGAATTGCTAGCTAATTAATAGATAGGTCTACTCTTGGCTGAATTATTGCTAATCATAGGTTTTTTCATTCTTGGAAAGCAACAGGTTATATGTTATTAAGATCAGAATTACAATAAACAAAGCAAACACAAACTGTCTGATGATAACTGAATATTACCAGGTTAACTAAATTGGCAGTCTTCTTGTAAAGGTCAGTACAAAATGAACAATAAGAATTATAACCAGCTAGGTATGGTGGTACACACATACCTAGCTGGTATGCTGGTATACCTAGCTGGGAGGCTGAGACAGGAGAATCACAGGTTCAAGGCCAGCCTCAGCAACTTAATGAAGCCCCCAGAAACATACTGAGACCCTGTTTCAAAATAAAATAGGACTAGGGGTACTGCTCAGAAGCAGAACACCCCTGGGTTTAATCCTCAGGATGACAGAAGAAAACAAAAACAAGAATTATAACTACTCTGATTACTTACTCCAAGAAAAAAGGCTTTAAAAATAGTTATGTAACTATCTCCACACTCTCTGAAGTGCCAGGCATATTCACAGTGCTATGGTATAATTCATATGCTGAAACTTAAATTGCCCATGTGTTAGTATTAAGGTTGGGGCCTTTAGTAAGTGATTAAGTCATGAGGAAGAGCCTTCATGAATGGGATTGTAACCTTATAAAAGAGGTTGAAGGGAGAACCTTCAACTCTGTCCTTTCTGTCGTCACAGAATACAACAACCAAGTGCCATCTTGAAAGTAGAGAGTAAGCCCTTACCAGATAACAAAACTGTTGCTAGTGTCTTGATTTTAGACTTTCCAGCCTCCAGAACTATGAGAAACAAATTTCTATTATAAATTACCCTATTTAAGGTATTTTGTTATAGCAGTAGGAATGAACTAAAATACATAGCTAAAGATAGAATGCATTTCTGATGAATGTAACATCAATATTTCAGTCAGACATAAAAAGTTAGGAAAAATACATTCCTTTTTTAAAAAGAAGCATTGAAATATCAAGACATGGCTTAGCCTTTGTTAATTCTTTAAGATCTACAAACTGCATCTTTGTTTAAAAAAATTACCTAACTCTTCAAATTTTATTGATTTTACAGCCATTTATCAACTAAAAAAAATTTAACTTCTTTACCCAAATTCCCTCAAAGCCAAGGTTTTATATGTTTCCCCCATACTCTATATTCTGGGACAGCTTAATATTCTTCAAATTAGACCAGAAAGGCAGCTACTTATTTGTCTAGTAGAAAGATTCAATTACTGAAAGAAAACTGACAAATTGCATCACAAAATCAATATATACTGAGAAAGATGAAAGAACAAAGGAAAAGTATATAAAACAATGAAATTAAAGAAACAAAAGACTACTAAAATGCATTTTTTATAAAAAGCCTAGTGATTTTATACAGAAGATTTGGACAAGTAGTAAAGTCTCCATATTCTTGAGAAAAAGATAGTATTTAATTCAACTAAAAAACCTTAACTTCCAATCTAAAAATCAGTTTTGGCTCTTGATTTTATAAAGACAAACTCATCATATAACCAATATAGCATATATTATAGCTGAATTTATCTTAAAACAAATGAATGCTACCAGGAAAGAAAAAAAATTATCTTAGATATGAAGGGGGAAGAAATATTCTTCTGTATTTCACTGACACACATTTGGTGACTCATAAGTCTGATTAAATTCCTTTCTCCGAGACTCTCCTTTAAAAAATGTCATGTCAAAACCTTTGTAGAATTACATGGGATACAAATAAGTAGGAATACAATTTTGCATATTTTTAGTCTAGTAACAAAGGGTTATGCTAAACATGATTTTCCATTGTGGAAAAAAAAAAGAAGCAAAGGAAGTATAATTATTCAGCTTAAAATACTTTAATCAACTCTATATCTCAACTTATATAGTTATCATGAGCTATTTTCAGGTGCTGGAACCAGCTACATTTTCCTTACCTCTGGAGCTTAACACATGCTTTTCTTCTGTGTGATAATTTTCTCCCTAAGTACTTTCTCCCAATACCAACATATCTCCCTCCTTCCCAGGTATTTATCCTCTTAAGTAACCCTTCTTAAAGACATTACTTGCCAAAACAACCCTGAGCATATTTAATATACTAAACTACAATTTACTAGCCTGTATCTCCTGATACAAAAAATATCATGTAAATTTTAGGCACAGAAAAGGAGAAAGGGTATTGGGAAACTATACCCAAGGGAGCTAGAAAAGGGGAAGAGCCAAAATGACCCTTGTGTGTTAGGGTAAAATCAGAGATTCTGGTGTGAATTCAGTCAATACATATGCAGACTAGCAGATAGAGAAACAGAGAGATATGTATGAAAGGTTAATCCACACGCATACATTTCCTAGCTCTAGCCACTGCCCATTCTAAGGACAATAATACTTTAATAATAATCCCTAGCACTCAGATCTTGGTTTCTAAATGCCATTCTTTAGTAAGAGAACTCAGGGCTCTTAGAGGAAGCTGACTTCCAGAGCTGAGTCAGGGAAAACACAAGATGAGCCTGGAAAATCTTGTGACACCAGAAAATAAGGAATTCTCACAAAATAATGCGTGATATGTCAAAATGATACAAAGTTGAATTCAGCCAATATGAAGAAACTCCCAATGGCCAAAGCAATATAGTAAATGATGTACAAGATTATAACCACAGGAGAAAAACCCCAAATGCCCACATATCCACATTGATATAAACAAATAATCAAGTAAATAAATGGCTCTAGGAGAAAGGGCAGCTTTTCTTTACAAAGAAATTCTAATTAATAAATATAAAAGAAATGAGAGAAATATAAAATCACCATTGGGTAAACACCACAGTAATAACTGTTGCAGGCAGGATCCACCTATGGACGCTAAAATCAGTGTGAAAAAGACTGAGGAGCAAAAAGATATTTATCGGTCCGAAGGGAAAAATAACTTTACAGCAGAGAAACTGGGAAGATATTTTAAACAAAGAACCCAAGTTAACGCTAACAAAATAGGACACATCAACATCATGTTAATATCAATGCGTGAAATGATGTGTTGCAAAGGACATGACATCAATTCTCTAATATTCTTGACAAAAACACGTAACCTGGATCTAATAATGAGAAAATATCAGACAAAAATAGACTTAGAGATACTATATAAATAACTCATCAAAGTGTCAAAGACATGACTAAGGAACTGTCACAGACTGAAGGAGACCAAAGAGACACGACAACTGAACGCAGCGTGGGATCCTGAATTAGACCTGGTACAGAAAAGGCCATGAGGAAAAACTGAAATAAGAAATAGGGAGAACGCTCTCACTGGAATGATTTCAGATATCTTCAACGTGCCATGCTCCCAACTTCAGATCTTGGTACACGCTGTTTCCTCCCTGCCCTATTCCTAGCTAATTCATCCTCCAAGAGTCAGTTCAAGCATCAGAACCTTACAGCAACATTCTCTGACCCTCCCAGTTGTCTTCAATTCTAGTCACAGTCTTCTATGGTACTCTATTTCTTCTTCATAGTGCTATATACTTCTAATTAAGAATTTAAAATCACTACTAGGTTAGAGACTCCATAAAACAGGGCAAGAGTCTTATGTTGTTCATTGCAATATCCTTGGTGTCTTGTATCCTACAGATACTCATGACTGGTTGTTATCTGCCCTGAGAGGTGATGAACTCTGGAAATGTGAAAAGGTGGTTGTGTGACCATCCATCTCAGTAAAAATGTAAGAGAGATTCGGATTAAGGATGGGAATTGAAACTAAATGACCTTTAAAGTCCTGTGAAATATTTTTATTATAATGCAGATTTCAAATTTTCAAATATTTTAAATATAATGGAACATATACTAAAGCTATTCTGAACAGAATCTATTCTTTACAATCTTATTTAAAAGTCTATTTTTAAAGTTCTAGTACCTCAGAGTTATTACAGCATTAATTATCATTATTAATGCTTATTATTATTATTATTATTAGAGATAAAGGAAATAGAGTTCAAGTTAACAGAATGTCAGAAATTGGTCAGCTTTCACTATTTGATCAATCAATAAAATATTATATTTAATGATTATATGCAAATAAAATGCAATCATTTACTATATACCAATGTTTTGATCAACAATCAACCATATATACCATTGTTGTCTTATTATATCACAGATGAAAATTTCCTATCAATCAATGATGTTGAAGCAGACATAACATTCTAGTATACATTATTCACATTTATGGTAATGCTAGTATAATCAAACAACTATCCTGCCGGTCAAATAAAGGTATAATACATATAATTACCTACATTACATAATGCTTGATAATGATAATAAATGACTGCTACTGGTTTATGTTTATTATACTATACTTTTTTTTTTTTTTTGCGGTACTGGGGATTGAACTCAGGGGCGCTCTACCTCCGAGCTATACCCTCAGCTCTATTTTTTATTCTTTATTTTGAAACCGAGTCTCACTGAGTTGTGGAGTGCCTCACTAGGTAGCTGAGGCTGACCGCGAACCCGGATCCTCCAATCTCAGCCTCCCGAATGCTGGGATTACAAGCGTGCGCCACCACGCCCGGCTATTATACTATACTTTTAATCATTATTTTAGAGTATATACCTATTTATAAAGTTTATTGTATGTGTTAGTTTTTTGTCACTGTGAAAAAAAAAAACTGAGAAAAGGAACTTTAAAAAGGAAAGATTTAGCCAGGCATGGTGGCACACACTTGTAATCCCAGTACTTGGGAGGTTGACACAGGAGGATCGCAGGTTCAAACCCAGCCTCAGCAACTTAGCAAGGCTCTCAGTAACCTAGTGAGAGACCCTGTTTCCAAATAAGAAATAAAATCAGGCTGGGGGTGTAGCTTGGAGGCAGAATGCCTCTGGGTTCAATCCCCAATACCAAAAATAAAAAAATATAAAGAATAAAAAATAGGGTTGGGGATGTAAGCTTGAAGGTAGAATGCCTCTGGGTTCAATCTCCAGTACTGCAAAAAAAAAAAAAAAAAAGGAAAGATTTATTTTGGCTCAGGATTTCAGAGACTTCAGTTCATGACCAGCTGGCCCCATTGTTACAGGCCTGTCCTGAGGTAGAGCAGCATGGCAGGGAATAGCTGCTACCCTCATGAAAGTCAGGAAGCAGAGAGAGATGAGGGGCCAGGGACAAGAAACACCTTTCAGGGCAAGCCCCTAGTGATCTACTGACTCTAACCAGGCCCCACCCACTAACAGTTCCCACCACCCCCAACAATGCCATCAGCTCTGAGCCCATCAGTGGATTGCTCACTGACGATGCCACAAGCCTCATGAACCCATCAAAACCCCCACATCTGCAGTGCTGCACTGGGACTAAGCTTCCCGCACATAAGCCTCTGGGGAACATTCCAGATCCAGAGCTAACACTGTAGAGCATGCCACTCCCACCTCAACGGCCTCAAGCATCTTGTGTTCGCCTTACCTGGAAGGCCACATCCAGTGACTAACTTACACCATCTAGGTTTGTGTGAGTACACTCTAAGATGTTCACAAAACAACGAAATCGCCTAAAGACACACTTAGTATCTCTGAGTTAAGAGACATATGACTATACTTTTAAGTTTTGGTGTAACACAATGTTACTCAGAAAATGTACATAAAGCAAGCTGGAAATAAGAATTCTAAACAATACTTAATTAAAACCTCAAAAGATCAAGCTCAATCTTGTCCTCCCAATTGAATTAGCAGATGCTGCCTGCTTTTGTTTGAAATACATGTCATTTCATAGAATTAATTATTTAGCTAATATTTTCTTTCTTATAAAATCTGGTGTGAATTGGAAATCAACTTTTCTTAGGTCTAAACAAGTTAAATGTCTAGAGAGAACCATAATGTAATACCCAAATCTGTTTAGAACCATTTAAAAAGAGACTATTTGATCAGTTTTCAAATGGACTTGGACTGTTAAACACAGAACAGACACAGTCTGTCTGACAATATGTATTTCTGAACAGAAGCGAGTTTCTGCACTTCAAAAGGCATTATTCAACGGAACATAATAAATATATTAAAATTAATTACAGTCAGGTGTGGTGGCACACACCCGTAATCCCAGTATTTGGGAGGCTGAGACAGGAGGATGGCAGGTTGGTGGCCAACCTCAGCAACCTCTTGAGGCCCTTCACAACTTAATAAGACCCTGTTTCAAAATAAAGTAGGGTTGAGCATGTAGCTCAGAGGTAGAATGCTTCTGGGTTCGATCCCCACTGCCATTACCATTCCCCCTCCACCCCCCCAAAAAAGAAAGATTATCCCTATAGTAGTTAGGGAACTAATTTTCATTCAGGTGATTCTTCATTGGCTCAATCTATTTTCAACTAAGGTGACTTTCTGGGTCACAAAATGACATCCTTGTTGCTGCTGAGACAATGGACCCTATGCTGCATTTCATAATTTGGACCACTAAAGAGTTTTTGAGAGTTATCTTCTCCCCAATCTTGATTTCTGAAATACCAATCTTCATGGTAGGCCTCCTTATTAAAGTCTACCACTTAATATGAGAGACTCCAAAATCTTTACCTCTCGTCTACCATTTATTGGGCTCCAGATTGATATACTACACTGAACATTCGCCACTAGCAATCCCACATACATCTTAAATTCAACATGTCCAAAACTGAGTTCAGCAACTTGAATGTAATGGTTAGAAGCAAAGGCTCTGAAATTAAGATGACCTGGGTCAAAATCCCGGCCTTGCCTCTTTCTTACTAAATGTCTGACCTTGAATAAGTTACCATAATATTTCTTTGACTGTTTCACTCATCTGTAAAATAGAAATAATAATTACTCTGAAAGAACTGGCATAAAAATTAAATGAAATAATGTATGTAGCAAGGTATGGTGACATACCACCTGTAATCCCAATACTTGAGAAGCTGAGACAGGAAAAAATCACAGGTTTGAGGGTAGTACATGGTAACTCAGCAAGATCCTTGTTTCAAAATAAAATAGGGCTGGAGATCTAGCTCAGGGGTAGAATACTCCTGGATTCAATCTCCAGTACTAATACTACTACTATTAATGTATGTAAAGCATTTAGCACACTGCCTGGCATATAGGAAGCAATCAAAATATATTATTATTAATATTATAATCTTCCACTCCTCCTCAATCACAACTTATTTTTCTGGTTTCCCTAATTCAGTCGCCTAAATTGGCTATCAAATGCCTAAAGAAAAAAACCTGAAAGTTATCCTTGACTTCTTCCCTCTTACTTATCCTACCAAGTAAAAGTCAGTCTTCTCTAGTTCTTCTAAGAGTTAAGTCTGACCATTGCTCTCCATCACTACCACCTTAACCTCAACCTAGGCCCTATTTCCTATTTATTTATTTATTTATTTATTTATTTATTTATTTATTTATTTTTGTATTATTAACACACTCTCAACTGGCTTCTTGTTTTCAAGTTAGCCCTTCTAATCAATTGCTGCCAAACTTTTGAAATCCTTTATTCCCACTTTCAGTTAAAAGCATCTGGCTCTGTGCTTATTTCTATGTAGTGTTTTGTTTGTTTGTGGTACTGGGGATTGAACCCAGGGGTATTCTATCTCTAAGCTACACCCTAGCCTTATTTTATTCTTTTATCTTAAAACAGAGTCTCACTAAGATAGGAAAGGGCCTTACTAAGTTGCTGAGGGTGGCTGTGAACCTGTGATCCTCCTGTCTCAGTCTCTCAAGTATTGGCATTACCAGTGTGTACCACCATGTCCGGTTATGCAGTGTTTTTTAATTTATGTATATCTATCGAATCTAGCACAATAGTGACTGTATTTGTTGAATGAACAAGTAAATTCTGAAAGTTTATAAGTCAACTTGTAATTTAGGAAGTCAAAAGAAACCTTTTATTTATAACTATATCCATTATCAATAGTTTTGTACCTAATATTTAATTATTATTTGGGTTTTGGAAAATTCAATTTAAAAATCTACTTTCAATTCTAAAAACATCTAATAGCAAAACAGGAAAAAGTAGGCAAGGTTTTTAGAAATCTTACTGAGACTCAAGCATAGTACTTAAGATATAAGTAAATATAAGAAAATACAACAAACTGAGTAAAACATCTTACTTATCAAGACACAAAAAGGTTTTACTTGATATACTGAAAACAAAATGCTTTTGGAGATCTGAAAGATAGGATTTTAAAACTTTTTAAAAGCTCTAGACCTGTGCTCTCTAATCAAGTAGTCATTAGCCATACTATGACTATTGAATACTTGAAATGTAGCACTAGTTCAAATTGAGATGTGTTCTAAGTATTAAAAACACATTAGATTCTTGAAAACAGTATAAAAATTAAAAATCTCATTTATGATTTTTATAATGAATATATATTAAGATAATCACATTGTGGATATCAGTTAAACTTAATTTCACCTGTTTCTTTTTACTTTTAAAAATGTCTACCTACAGAAAACTTAAAATTGCATATGTGGTTCACACTATACTTGGATAACACTTATCAATGCTAGTAATTCTAAAATGAGCATAGGTAGAAAGGTGAGAAGCTATATCACAATTACTTTAATTGTCTTGATAACCCAATATATTAAAACAATGTAATAAATCACAGAGCAATAAATGGAGTGTTACTGAAGCAGAGAATAGAGAACCATGTGAGAGAGTGGCAAATGATTTACCAAAGCAAGGATACTTGGATTTTAAAGAAGAAAGATTTTTGCCAAAGGAGGAATAAACAGAATGGTGGAATCTTTGTCTAAAGTATGGAGTATAGAATTTTAGCACTTCTAAACAGTAAGCATCTTAGGAACACAATCTGTGTCATACACATAATCTCCTGCACAATAAATAGGTTTAAATATTTGTTTATATGCTGACAAATTAATCAAAAAGTCTTCTCTATAGATCTCTTCTTTTGGAAAATTAAAGTGAAGAACCTGAAAACTATTATTTTCAGTGTTATTGCAATTCTTAATTCTGACACTTCATCTTTTTGTGACATTAGGAAAATGCGATGGCTTCAGGATGGAGTATCACCCAGAAAAATCTCATGTGTTAACAACGCAGGAATGTTCAGAGGTGACATAATTCAGTCAGGGCTCTGACCTCATCTGGGATAAACCCATTGATAGGTCAATTTTTTTTCTTACTCCAGATTTCACCAATCGTAACCCCTCACATTCACGTACACCTTTCCCTACTCTAAGAAGGGTCTATTATGACTCTTCCAAGTTTCAGGTATTTTTGCTTTGTAAGCTACTTCCTCCATTAAAAAATATATTAAAATTATATTCTACAACTGCATTAGTATTCAAATGTGATTCAGACTAGATTATTACATATCATCATATTTATACTTTCTTCTGACTTTAAAACAAATTAAAATTGAAACATGTATCGTGGGCCCAAGGCACTGTGATTACTGTACCTAACTGATGGTTCTGCTTCAAGGACCTGCTCAAAAATCTCCAAAAAAAAAAAAAAAAAGTCAGCTTCTCTAGCTATTCTTTGACCTCCCAAGCTTACCTCAAGACAGAATGTCACCCTCATAGCATTTGCTTCTTTTTTCTCTCATAACATTTATCTCAGGAGAGAACCCACACTTCTCTCTTTGCAGAAAGTAGAGTAAAATAAGAATTCTAAGAACAGAATGGACTGATGAGCACTAATGCTCACATACAATATCCAGCTAGAGATTTTCAAACATGTGATATAAGATCACAAAATAGCCAAATGTCTCAAGAGACAAGCTAACTGCTTCTTCTAGAAAATTAAGTATCTGTATGATCTTATAATGATTTGTTAATTTAATATAAAAAGGAACATAATGAATAAAAGATTAAGATGGCTTTTGGATCAGGGCTTAATGGATACAGGACAGAGGGGAGGTTCCAGAAAGAGATGAAGATATATAAGGGGGAAAAAAGGTGGAGACTATTTTACTATCACTTTCTCTAAATGGCACTACATTATGCCATCTAGCCTCTAACTAAATGGGAGTAGGTCTCAAGAAGCAGGGGCTTTCAAAAAAGAAAAAAGTATATAAAAGCCATTCTTGCTAAAAGAAAGTAGAAGTAGTTCCAAACATGTACATTTACTAGAGGAGACAGCTATTATATGTAGGTTGACAGAATTTCGTTTGGTGTTATTTAATTGGTTGTCATTTGCGGCAACAGCACAATAATTATAGTATCGATTCTTTAAAATCTCCAAAATATCAAAAATTTTAAATATTAAAAGTACTAATATCAGAATTTTTTAAGTATTAAAGTTTTAATATGCAGTTTACCAATATTTAATTTTGTAATTACAGAATATAATACTGAAAGTTTTAATAACACATGAATGCTCTAAGTTCCTACAGAGTTAGATTCCCTAAAAAATTCCCATCAAATAGCTAAATATAGGAAAGGGAGGGGCTGTTTATAATTTGTATGCTATTTAAGAAGACAAAAAGACTGGGGGTATAGTTCAGTGACAGAGTGCTAGAGTAACATGCACGAGCCCTGAGTTTGATTCCCAGCACTGCAAATAAAAAGAAAAAAGAAAAAACCCCACAAAAATAGTCTAAAATTTTTCAGTGACAAAGCCATGTGGTTTACCAGTAGCCTCAAACTCCAAAAATTTCCCAATACATAGAGGACACCTGCTGTGTTAAAAATAAAATGAAAGAGGATGTTCTCCATCACCACATAATTATTTTGCTCTTTTAATTATAAAAAGAGATGATAAAGTGAAATGCATTCACGTTAAAGGTCTTGGGGGACACTCGATAATTCTACAGACTATGTAAACACACCACCTGTCCAAAACACATTAGTCTATAAATAATCACAGCTTTTACCCATCCCCCAAATGGAAACATTTCAGGAGGAAAGCAAAGCAAAAGAGACAACTGTGTCAAGTAGAAAAACAGTATGAACTCTATTTCTGGACCAGTATTCTGAGGTTCAACTGTTTAGCATTCTTGCTTAAAAAGTAAAATTATCAGTTAAAAACAAAATGATAAAATTATATTTGTGTTCAATTAAGTTACATGGCATGTCAGATCATTTTACACCATACGCCAATATGAAATGAACAGTCTTAGTAACTACCTAGACTTCTCAACTAATTTCTATAGTTTCATTTAGTCCTTTCTGAAAATAAAGGTTCTAAATAAAATAAAAACATATGACTAAATGTATGTTGATATTTTAAATGCTTCTAGCTTAAATCTCTTTTTTGAGCTTTTCAGTTTATAACAAAATACAAACTCTTAATATTGTGTCTTTGAAAGACACATTTTAAATTTTAAGATAATGACTTCCACACTATGACCCACATAACCAGGGCAAAGTAATAGTTCCAGGACCTGCTCAAATCCAAGGCCAGCACAATTTCTTTCTTCACTTTCCTCAAAGACCTATTTTGATACCATTCCAAGTGATGTTCCCATGAATTAAGAAAAACTACCTGAATCTACCCTCAGTCTGTCAAATCCCATACTTTCAGGCTTGTTGGCTAATGCCAATAAATGATACTAAAAAGAAAAAGTGGAATAAATTTATCTAAAACACTAAAATCTGTCAATCTGTATTTCTCCTGTGTGTAAGCAGAATAAAGAAATTTCCTTCTAAGTTCAAATGACATCTGACCACAACATTGCTATAATTCCACCCTCTGATCAGTTCTATATTTGTAACATTCTTTATATAACTGATTAAGGTACTCTATAAGAATGTAACTCTGAGGAGGAGGATTACAAATTTGAGACCATCTTGGATACCATAGTGAGATCCTGTTTCAAACAAACAAACAAAATTTAAAAAGAAAGAAAGAAAAGAAACACTCTGGGAACTATACGAATACATGGAAATTAAACAACTTAATCTTGAAAAACCAATGTACGAAGGAAGCAAGAAATAAATTTTAATTTCTTGAAACAAATGAGAACCTATTGGATAAGGCAACAGCAGTACTAAGACGGAAGCTCACGGTAATCAATCTACATCAATAAAGCTGATAGTTTGCAAATAAATAACCAACTGCTTCATTTCAAGGAACTTTAAAACAAGAAATGATCTAGTATCAGATAAAATAAAAAATCTTATTTGTATAAGTATCAGAGAGCCACATGAGCCATGAAGACTTACAGGCAAAGGAAACTTGTTCAGAGTAGAGCTGATGATAAACAGTTGCCCTTTTTTCCCAAAAAAGAGTCAAATTTTGATGACATGGACTAAAGTTTCGGCTTAGCCCAAGTAGGAAACCTTTCATGGGGGAAAAAGAAATTCACAAAGTGTTTAGTGGTTGTATGGGACTGTAAACTGTAACATATAGTGGCTTTTCTCTTTAGGAAATGTTCTGAGCTAAGTAAATGACTTCTAAAAGGCAATGGAATCTCCCTCAGTCTCAAGATGCTTAGGAGGAGCCGGGTGTGGTGGCGCACGCTTGTAATCCCAGCATTCGGGAGGCTGAGACCAGAGGATCCGGGTTCGCGGCCAGCCTCAGCTACCTAGTGAGGCACTCCGCAACTTAGTGAGACCCTGTTTCAAAATAAAGAATAAAAAATAGGCCTGGGGATATAGCTCGGAGGTAGAATGCCTCTGAGTTCAATCCTCAGTACTGAAAAAAAAAAAAAAAAAGATGCTTAGGAGGCAAAAACCTGATAGAAAGAGGGGCATGCCTCAAGCACACAATTGATCAGTATGCTCCTCAAGACGTTTGCCAGGTTTGACACTGGCAGGGTAGTGGGAAGTGGACTGGGAACCTCTAAAAGTAGAGGTGATTTAATAAAGCCTTTCAGCGCTGAGGAAACAGTTGCCAGGTTCTCAATCAAAAGTACCTAAAAGCCATGACTAGGGATAAGAATAACCAATGTAAAACTGCGCCCAAACCCGGCTAAATCCCTCGCTGTATCCGAATCCTTTCTCTTCAAGGATGGCATCACCTGAAGTCTTTAAGCTTCTTTTATAGTGTTCTACATATAGGCAGCAAAACATGATGATAAAAGAACAATAAAAAACAGAGCAAACTCACAGATCATCCCAATAATTGGAATTAGAATTTAAAGACTTTAAAATATCTATGATTAATATTTCAAGAAAATAGTGGAGAGCACTGGACATACTAGAGGGAAGGAGGGAGAAGTTATGAGAAAAAAAAATGAAATGGAATAGTATATAACTGAAAAATATATGAAAATAGAATTCAATGAATGCACTTAATAATGGTGGACTGGACTTGGTAGAAGCTAGAAAAATACTAAAGTATGTTAGAAGAAAAGGAGAAAATACAGAAAAAGTGTTAGAGATATGTGAGAGCCACTGAAGAGGGAAGTTTCATATAATCAGAGTCACAGAAGTAGAAGAAACAGAGAAAGAAATGAGGCAATATTTGAAGAGAAATTTTCTCAACTTAAGAGAAAAAACACTATCCACACATTCAAGAAGTTCAATAAACTTCATGTTGAACTTACATGAAGAAAACCATTAAGGCTCACTATAGTAAAACTTCTGGAAATTAAAAAAAAAAAAAGAAAAGAAAAGAAAAGAAAAAATCTTTAAAAGCATCCAGAAGAAAAGAGGCACATTACCTTAAAAAGAACAACAATAAGACTAACAGCTAACTTTGCATCAGAAAATACTGAAGTCATAAGGCAACGGAATGACATCTTTAAAGTGCTGACAAATAAGCTATTAGTCTTGTATGATATTCCTGGCAAAAACATCCTTGAAAAGTAATGATGAAATGAAGTTTTTTGACAAAGAAAACCTGACAGGATCTGCTGTCACCTGATCTACAGTAAAAGCAATTATAAAGGCAATTCTTTAAGAAAAATGAAGCTGATCCCAAATGGAAAAAGAGAAATGCAGAAAGGGATAAAGAATACTAGAAAGGGTAATTATGAGTAAAGGTAACATTAGCTTTAAAAAAAACTGTAAGATTTTTCACAATTTAAAATAGACGTAAGCCGGGCATGGTGGCGCACACTTGTAATCCCAGTACTTAGGAGGCTGAGACAGGAGGATCTCAAGTTCGTGGCCAGCCTCAGCAACTTAGTAAGGCCATCTGCAACTTAGTGAGACCCTGTAAGAATAAAATAGGGCAGGGGATATAACAATATAAAAAAGTAAAGGGCAACAGATGAAGGTTCTAATGTTCACTGCAGAAGAGGCAAAAAAAAAGAGAATACTTTGTATTAGATTTAGTTATTCAAGAAGGCATTTTGTAATCTCTAGTGTTAAAAAAATGTATATTTATCAGCTTCCAGAAAAATACAAATGTTAAAGATCAGACATCATAAAGCTGGTAAAGTACAGAATTGATTATGACACATAAAGCATAATTTCAAAGCTAAACAAATGACTGCTGTTATGAATTTTCAAATATTAACAAAATTTGACAGAATAGGAGAAGTCCAATAGAAATCTTTTATCCTGAGAGAACGAGTTCAGGTATAAAACTAAAGAAGCTGCTATAAACATCACACAGACCTTCTTAGGCCAACAGCTATGAGGGCAAGGAAAGTAAGGTGACAGAGTCCTAGGAAAGACAGTCTAGGACTGGGGATATAACTCAGCGGCAGAGTACTTTCCTAGTAAGTGTGAAACTCTGGGTCTGATCTCAGCACCATAAAGATGATAAAAATAAAACAGTCTAATGTCACAATCAAGAGGAAAAGCACAATGGTGCATGCCTGTAATCCCAGTACTTGGGAGGTTAAGACAGGAAGATTGCAGGTTCAAGGCCAGTGTGCAGTAACATAGCAGAGATCCTGTTTCAAAATAAAATAGGGCTGAGGATGTAAACGCAGAGGTAGTATGCCCTCATGTTCAATATCCAGTAACAAAAAAAGGGTTGGGGGGCAGGTTGGTAGTAAGATATTCTTATTCCACATTCACACATGCAACAGGGAATCCCTAATTAGAGATGACCCAAGGAGACCTACAATTAATGGTTTGTACACAAGGGCATTTATTGGGCCAAAATAGCTTTAAGTTTTAGGTTCTCGGTCTCTCTCTCTCTCTCTCTCTCTCTCTCTCTCTCTCTCACACACACACACACACACACACACACACACACACACACACAGTGCTCTAAGAACTAAGAACTTTAGTTATAAAATTACTAAAGTTCTACTCCAAGTCAATAGGAAATTTTTAGGGAGAGGAGGTACTAGGGACTGAACTCAAAGGCATCCTACCTCTAAGCTACATCCCCAGTCCTATTTTATTTTTTATTTTTAAACAGGGTCTCCGCTGTGTTACCACACATTGGCCTTGAATCTGCAGTCTTCTTATCTCAACCTCTCAAGTACTGGGATTGCAAATGTGCACCACCACGCTCAGTTCAATAGGAAATTTTTAAGATGATACATTCAGGAAACTATATTAAGGATTACCTGAAGTGTCCCCCACACAAGGAATTTGTGTATTTATCTGTCCTCCATTGTAACCCAGGTATACGGGTCACATAGTATACCTTAGTTTGCTTCCACACTGGGGACATAGTTTCAGAACTTAACATAATCACACTGTTTTGTCCCCATAATTTCTTAATGGTGACTACAGGGCAAAAGAAATGCCTAATACTTCCACTTATTAAAGCAGTTAAGTCCCCAAAACTTAATAAATACTTATGTACCATTAGACAATGCATCGCTTCTCAAACTTTGAGTTCACATTAGATACCATTAACCTCATTTCCTGATGATTTTCATAGTATTCACATTTTACCCCAGAAACCATTAAAAATCCATATCCACGAATATACATCAAAAGGATATAGAAAGATCCAATGTTGAAATTGTAAACTACCTTCATCCAGAACCACTGTTGTTTCAAAAAGATGTAAAGTGTGCTGTATTTTCCCCAAAATGTAAAACATCCCACTGGTATTCCTGTGGACCCCAGAGCATCTCTGTGCACGATTTGGGCACCTCAGGTAAATAGTTATCAGCAAGGACTCTAGTCAATGGAAAACAAACAAACAAATGAAACACAAGTGACGGAGACTGCACAAGTAACAGCTAGTGGGCAAGACAGAGAAGAATAAGGGACATTCAGGGAGAACAAGAGCAAAGCAAAAACAGAGTATGAGGGAGCATTACAAAGAGCTTGGAAGCCGGGCGTGGTGGTACACACTTGTAATCCCAGCATTTGGGAGGCTAAGACTGGAGGATCCGGGTTCACAGCTAGCCTCAGCTACTTAGTGAGGCCCTGTTTCAAAATAAAGAATAAAAAAAATAGGGCTGGGGCTGTAGCTCAGAGGTAGAATGCCCCAGGTTCCATTCCCAATACTGAAAAAAAAAGAGCTTGGCAGAGAAGGTAGAGAAAATAAAAAAGACAAAGAGACAGATGAACAGGGAGAGACAGGTGCACAGGGAAATCCAGAAAGACAAACATAAAAGAGACAAAATGATGACTGAAGAGACAATGGGTAGAAAGGGAGAGAAGACCAAAAAGCAAGGATAGAGAGAAACAGAATGATCAATAGCTAAGGAGGCAGAGACGCAGACTAAAACAGATGGACAAATGAGGAAGATACAAGAGAGGATCAGACAAAATGAGAAAGAACTAGGAAGACAGGCAGAGAGTGAGTTAGAGACACAAGGTTAAACTGTAAGTGAGAAATATAGGCAAGGGCAGATGCAGACATGAGAACAGAGAAAGGACAGAAGAAAAGGAGGGAG
>PVLC010032393.1:0-18198 GCA_004027655.1 Graphiurus murinus
CTTCAGATAGAGGTTTAATAACTAGGATATACAAAGAACTCAAGAAAATCTCAACTAAGAGAGCAAACAACCCAATCAAAAAATGGGCAAAGGACCTAAATAGACACTTCACAAAAGAAGAAATACAAATGGCCAATAAATGTATGAGGAAATGTTCCACATCATTGACAATCAGGGAGATGCAAATCAAAACTACCCTGAGATTTCACCTAACTCCAGTCAGAATGGCAATCATAAAAAACATGAACAATACCACCTGCTGGCGAGGGTGTGGAGAAGTGGGAACCCTAATACATTGTTGGTGGGATTGCAAACTTGTGCAACCACTGTGGAAAATAGTATGGAGGATCCTCAGACGAATGGGAATGAACCTACCATATGACCCAGCAATACCATACTGGGTATATACCCAATAGAATGGAAACCAAATTATCAGACCGATGCATGTGTATCTATGTTTATAGCAGCTCAATTCACAATAGCCAAACTATGGAAGCAGCCAAGATGTCCATCCACAGATGAATGGATTACAAAACTATGGGATATGTACACAATGGAATTTTACTCAGCCATAAAGAAGAACAAAATCATGTTCTTTGCATGGAAATGGATGCAACTGTAAAACATTATGTTAAGTGAGATTAGCCAGTCACAAAGAGTTAAGAAGCATATGTTCTCCCTAATATGTGAATGCTAGGGAGAAGATGGGGCATAGGAGGGTCTCCAGATGGAAAGGAGATATCCTCGATAAGCAAAGAAGTTGATTTAATTGTAGTGGAAGCATGGGACAGAGGGACGCCCTAAAGCACATGATGTACTTACACAATCATATCAAGGTCACTCACTGAAGTGATCCTGAGGGGGAGGGAGGGGGAGGGAACGGGGTAGGAATTGGGGAAGTGGTCAAATGAGAATTGTGTGCAAATATGTTGTTAACAACTTGTACTTAACATAGATGTATGCTATATTGCACAAATTACTACAATAAAAAATTTAAAAATAAATAAATAAATAAATAAAACAATCCAATGGAAAGGCAGATTGTCAGATGATTTTTTTAAAATACCAGGCGTGGTGATGCACACCACTAGTACCAGTACTTGGGAGGCTGCGACAGGAAGATTGCAGGTTTGAAGCCTGCCTCAGCAATCTAGCAAGGATTTTAGCAACCTACTGAGATCCTGTTTCCAAAAAACATAAAATAAAATAGGGCTGTGGGTGTACCTTGGAGGTATAATGCTCCTAGGTTCAATTCCCAGCAAAAGAAAAAAAAAAAAGAAAGAAAAAAACCACAAGACCCTTAGCCGGGCATGGTGGTGCATGCTTGTAATCCCAGCATTCGGGAGGCTGAGACAGGAGGATCTGGGTTCGAGGCCAGCCTCAGCTACCTAGTGAGGCACTCCGCAACTTAGTGAGACCATGTTTCAAAATAAAGAATAAAAAATAGGGCTGGGGGTGTAGCTCGGAGGTAGAATGCCCCTGAGTTCAATCCCCAGTACCGCAAAAAAAAAAAAAAAAAAACACAAGACCCAACATTACATGCCATAGTGGCACACACTTATAATCCTAGTACTTGGGAGGCTGAGAAAGGAGGGTCACAGGTTCACAACGAGCCTCAGCAACTTGTGATGCCCTCTGCAACTTAGTGAGACCCTGTTTTAAAATAAGGCTGAGGATGTAGCTCAGAGGTAGAATGCTTCTGGCTTCAATCTCCTATACTACACACACACACACACACACGCGCGCGCGCGCGCACACACACACACACACAAATCAAACAATACAATACATTATCTACATGAGACACATTATATTCAAATATAAAAGTAGTTTAAAAAAAGATTATCATGGAAAAAGGGAACCATAAAATATGAAATGGCTATATTACTATCAGAGAAAACAAACTTTAATAAATATCATTAGAGATAAATGGGGAATTTTCTCAACAATATAAGAAATAATGCATTAAGAAAGCATAATAACAATTATATAAATATATGTATGTAATATATATTGCCAGCAACAAAACTCAAAACACACAAAGCAAAAACTGACAAAAGCAAAGGGAGATTCTCTTATGTCCCATTTTCTCCCTAACTTCCAAATATTAGGGAGAGCATACGATTTTTTACTTTTTGTGACTGACTAACCTCACTTAGCATAATGTTTTCTAGTTCTATCCATTTCCCTGCAAATGACATCATTTTGTTCTTCTTTATGGCTGAGTAAAGTCCATTGTGTATAGGTAATTAAATAAAACACATAAATAAAACTATTTATTTTATAAAAATAATATTAATAATTGTAGACTTTATCTTTTACTTTTCATAATAGATGAAAACAATCAGAAAAAGATCAAAAAGGAAATGAAATCTTTTTTTTTTCCAGTACTGGGATTGAACCCAGGGGCACTCTATCTCCAAGCTACAACCCCAGCCCTTTTTTTATTATTATTATTATTATTCTTTATTTTGAAACAGGGTCTCACTAAATAGCAGAGGGCTTCACTAAGTAGCTGAGGCTGGCTGCAAACCTCTGATTCTCCTGTCTCAGCTTGCCAAGTACTTGGATTTCAAGAGTGTGCCACCATGCCTGGCAAGGCAATGAAATCTTTTTTTTTTTTTTTTCGGTACTGGGGATTGAACTCAGGGGCATTCTACCTCCGAGCTATACCCCCAGCCCTATTTTTTATTCTTTACTTTTGAAACCAAGTCTCACTAAGTTGCGGAGGGCCTCACTAGGTAGCTGAGGCTGGCCTCGAACCTGGATCCTCTGGTCTCAGCCTCCCGAATGCTGGGATTACAAGCGTACACCACCACGCCTGGCTGGTAATGAAATCTTAAATAGCACAATAATCCACAAGATGTAGCAAACATGTATAGACCACGCCACAAATGAGCACATAATATGCAGTCTTTTCAAATGCACATGAAACATTTTCCAGGATAGACCATATGTTCATCCATAAAATACATAACAAAATATGTAAAAGAGTCAAAATAGTACAATGTATGTTCTTCAACCACAATGGAATGAAATTGTAAATCACGCATAGAAGGAAATTTGGGAAATATACAAATATGCCAAAGTAAAATATCATACTCCAAGATAAGCAACAGATCAAAGAAAAAATCACAAAGGAAATTGGAAAATTCTTTGTGATATTTAAAATGAAATAAAACATCCCAAAATTTATGGGATTCAGCTAAAGCAGTTCCTCAAGGAAATCTTATAGCTGTAAATGCCTATATTTATAAAAGAATATCTCAAATCAATAATATAACTTTCCACCACAAGACACTGGAAAAGAATGAACACCCTAAGCCTAAAGCTAGCAGAAGAAAAATATTATAAATTATAGTGGTAACTAAGAGTTGGGAAAGAATGGATAAAATCAATTAAATTAAAAAGTGGTTCTTTGAAAAGATCAACAAAATTGACAAAATTAAACCTAGATTTAGTTTTTGTTGGGATTGCATGTTTGAGAAAAAAACAGAGAAAAAGAAAATCACAAATGAAAGAGGGGCATTAATACCATCTTTTAATAATAAATTTGACCTTAAGGTAATACTAGGAACAGCTATATACCAACAAACTGTATAACAGACAAGGTACTTGAAAGATACAAACTACTGGAATTAACTAAAAAAGAAAAGAGTTAATCTAAACTGAAGCATAAAATGTAAAGTAATTGAATAAGTAATCTTAAATCTTACCTTAAATAAAAACAAAGGCCCAGATGGTTTCTTTTGTGAATTCTATCCCCACCCCAAATTAATACCAACCTTTCACAAACATATTAAAAAATAGGAGAGAAAATATTTGTCAATTCATTCTGTAAGACCAGCATTGCTCTAATACCAAAACCAGACAAAGAAATCACAAGGAACCTATCAACCAATATCCTTTATTAATAGATAAATAAATCCTCAACAAAACAATAGTAAAACCAGTCCAACAAAATATAGAAAGAATTTTTCATCATGACCAAGTGGTGTTTAAGCCCAGAATGAAAGATTGATTTAATACCTGAGAATCAATTAATTTAAAACACCATATCAAAGAATAAAAGTAAAACAAATCACCAAAATCTCAATGAACGGAGAAAAATAATTTGACAAATTTTAACACCCAGTTGATTTTTTTTTCTGTACTGGAGATTGAACCCAGGATCATTCTACTTCCGAGCTACACTCTCAGCCCTGTTTTTTCTTCTTTACTTTGAAACAGGGTCTCATTAAGTTGTGGAGTGCCTCACTAAGTAGCTGAGGCTGACAGGGAACCTGAGATCCTCCTCAGCCTCCCAAGTACTGGGATTACAAGCATGTGCCACCACACCCAGTCTACACCCACACCCACTTGCTTTTGTTGTTGTTGTTTGACTAAAAAAAAAATTCATCAAGCCAGGTGAAGTGTCATATGCCCTTAATCCTAGTACTTGGGAGGCTGATACAGGAGGATTGCAAGTTCAAGGCCAGCACATAGTAACTTTATTGAGACCCTGTCTCAAAACAAAAAAAAAAAAAAAAAAAGGGCTGGACATGTAGTTCCCCTGGGTTCAATCCCCAGCAGAACCACAGAGAGAAAGAGAGAGAGAGAGAGAGAGAGAGAGAGAGAGAGAGAGAGAGAGAGAGAGAGAGAGAAAGAAACTCATCAAATTAAAAATAAAAGACCTAGTCCTTTCCACTGCTTTTCTTCCACATTCAACATTCTAGCCAGGGGAAGTTAGCCATAGAAAAGAAATAAAATGCATATATTGCATAGAAAGAAGTAAAATGATCAAATAGCAATAGTATGATGTGTTGATAGAGAAAATCTTAAGGAATACACTAAAAACTATTAGGACTAAAAACATAAAAAATATTTCAGCATGGTTGCAGCATATAAGATCAATATTTAAAAAACAAGCCTGGCATGGTAGCACACAGCTGTAACTCTAGTACTTAAGAGGCTGGAAGCTAGCAGCACAGTAACTTAGCAAGACCTTGTTTCAAAATAAAATAGGGCTGGCAGTGTAGATCAGAAGTAGAATGCATCTGGATTAAAAACACATACACACAACTGTCTTTCTATACAATTCAATGTGTAATAGCATCAACAAGAGTAAACTATTTATGAATATATTTAACCAAAGTGAAAAACTTATAAAAAATGATATCCATAGATTGAAGGACTAGATATTCTTCAGAGGGCAATATTTTCCAAAATTAATCAACAGATTCAACATACTCTGTAATAAAATCACAGCTCATTTCTTTGCAGATATTGACCAGCTAATCTTCAAATTCTTAATGAGTGCCATACAGTGTTAGAATAGTTAAAACAGTCTATGGAAATGGGGGAAAATGGACACTTCACACTTTTTGATTTCAAAAGTACCTACAAAAACAACAGTAGTCAACACTGTAGGGCACTTGCATAAAGACAGTTAAAATAGAAATAAGATTCCAGGCCAGGTGTGGTGGCACACACTTGTCATCCCAATACTTGGGAGAATGAGATAAGACGGCCATGGGTTCGAGGCCGGTCTCAACTACTTAGGCCCTCCACAACTTAGTGAGACCCTGTTTCAAAATAAAGAAGAAAAAACAGGGCTGGAGATGTAGCTCAGGTGTAGAATGTCCCTGGGCTCAATCCCTAGCAACACACACATAAATAAATAAATAAATAAATAAATAAATAAATAAATAAATAAATAAATAAATAAAAATAAACAAAGAAACTAAGAAATAAGATTCCAGAAATAAATAAATTACTGGTCAATTAATTTTTAGCAAAGTTACCAAGATGATTCCACAAATAAAAAATATCTATTCAACAAATATTGCTGGGACAACTTATATCCACATAGCAAAGAATAAAATAGTAATCCTTTCTTAAAATATGTACAAAAATGAACCCAAAATTACATTGATGTATAAGCTAAAAGTACAAAACTCTTAGAAAATATAGGAGTACATTTTCGTGTTCTTGGATTAGGCAACACCTCCAGAAAATAAAAAAGATAAAATAGTTAAACTGGACTTCATTTAAATTTAAAACTCTTATACTTCAAGGTATGTCTTTAATAAAGTGAAGTAATACCACTAAAGGGGAGAATATTATTTGCAAAGCATTTACATTATAAGGGACTTGTATCCTAGAATATATAAAGAACACTTGAGACTGAAAAATAACACAATAACAGCAAAGGACCTAAACAGACATTTCTCCAAAGAGGATATCTGAATGGACAATAAGCACATGAAAAGATTTTCAATATCACTGGCCATCTGGAAAACACGAGTCAAAACCACAGTGAGCTGACCCATAAAACAGCTATAATCAAGAAGATACTACAATCTGGATGTCACTAGGCAGGCGTGGTGGTGTATTCCTATAATCCCAGTACTTGGAAGACTGAGACATCACAGGTTCAAGGCTAGCCTCAGCAACTTAGCAAGACCCTTTGCAACCTAGCAAGATCTTGTTTCAACATAAAATAGGAATGGGGCTGTAGCAGCTCAGGGGTAGAATGCCCCTGGGTTCAATCCTTAGTACCACATACACACACCAAAAAAAAATCACATTAAACGAAAGAAGATACATAGAGATGACTACCCATTGTGTGATTGCATTTCTATGAAATATCCAGAATTGGCAAGTTCACAGAGAGAATGCAAATCAGTAATTACCAGCATCTGGGGCGAGGGGAAAGTGAGGAATCAGTCCATGTTTAATGGGTATGGGATTTATTTGGGGGTATGAAAATGATCTAGAACTAGATAGTGGTGATATTTGCACAACACTGAATGTAGTAGCTCTCAGTGATGGTAAATGTTGTGTTGTGTGTATAATTAAAACAAAGACAGATAAATAATGAAGATGTGGAAAAATTGAAAATTTCATATGCTGTTAGGGGAATGTAAAATGATTCAACTGCTCTGGAAATCAATCCAACAGTTCCTCAAAAGGTTAAACATAGTCTTACTATAGTCCACTCCTGGATATACAAGCTCCATGTGTTCACACAAAAACTTATACATAAAGGTTTATAGTAGCATTGTTGATAATGCCAAAAATTGTAAACAACTCAACTTCCTGCCAACTGATGAACGGATAAACACAATATGATACATCTATATAATGGAATATTATTCAACCACAAAAATTAATGAAGTACTGATATATGCTACAACATAGATGAACCTCCAAAACATACTAAGTAAAAGATACATATATGAAGGTATCACTATCTATCTCACTAGTGTGTATGGAGAAAGCTAGCGGAGTAGCGTGGGATCTGAAAAGAAATGCACCAAAAGCTGTATGCATGTATGTTTGTATCAGTTTGAACCTCACAATGATGTATAATTATAATGCACCAATAAACATATATTAAAAATAAATGAGACCCAAAAGGCCAATATTGCTGATTTTGTATATATGAAAATTTAATAATAGGCAAATCTGGAGACATAAAGTACATTAATGGTTTCCAGGAGTTGGGGAAAGAGAAGAATTGTGGGTGACTGCTAATGAATATGGACTTATTGTGGGAGAGACAAAAATGTTTTGGAATTTGATAGAGGTGACAGTTACACAACTTTATGAATATATTTGAAAGCATTGTACTATACACTTTAAATGAGTAGATATTATGGTGTGTGAAGTGTATCGAAATAAGAAGTCAAAACTGCATTATAGACCTATTTAGGTTAAAATCATTTAATCATAGGTTAAAAGTTAAATCATTAAAATTTTAGAAAAAAAAATCAGAGATTTCTTCCAGATCTAGACAAAGAATTCTTGAACTCGATACTAAAAGCATGATTCACAAAAGAAAGAAATGAAAAGTTGGGCCTTATCAGAATTAAAACTTTTGCTCTAGCTGGGTGTGGTGGCGCTTGCTTGTAATCCTAGCATTTGGGAGGCTGAGACCAGAGCATCCGGGTTCGAGGCCAGCCTCAGCTAGTGTGAGGCACTCCGCAACTTAGTGAGACCTGGGTTCAAAATAAAAGAATAAAAAAATAGGGCTGGGGGTACAGCTCGAAGGTAGAACACCCCTGAGTTCAATCCCCAATACCGAAAAAAAAAAAAAAAAACTTTTGCTCTATCAAATATCATGTTAAGATGAAAAGACAGGCCATGGACTGAGAGAAAATATTTGCAAACAATTATATAAAGAATACATAAAAACACTCAAACTGTAACAAAAACAGAGAAACCAATCATAATAGAGTCAAATGGCATGTATTTTACCAAATAGGACATACAGATGGCTCACAAGCATGTGAAAGGATGTTGAACATCATCAGCTGTTATAAGCAAAAACAGACTAAAACCACAATGAGATTTTAGTATCCACTTATCAGAATAGCTGAAAAGTAATAATACCAATTACTGGCAAAGATGGAGAGAAAATGGATCACTAATGTATGGCTAGTAGGAATGTGAAATATAGTACATAGCCACTCTGGGAAGCAGTTCGGCAGTTTCCCACAAAGCTGAATGTGTAATTACCAAACAACTCAGCAAGTACATTTATGAGCATGTATCCTAGAGAGATGAACACTTGTCATTCCACAAAAGCCTGTTTTCTAGCAGCTTTATTCGTCCTGGAATCAGCTCAGATGTCCTTCAGTGGGTACATGGTTAAACCAACTGTGGTACAAACCTCCCATATAATATTGTTCAGAAAAATTAAAGAATGACCCATTGCTTCAAGCAACAGCTTGGGTGAATCTTGACAGTACTATGCTGAATCACAGAAGACACTCCAAACGAGCTCTCACTCCATACCACCCAGCAGAATCATGGTACCCCAGAAATCCAAGCTTAAAGCCACTAGCAACCCTGACTTCTGATATTCTCACCACTAAAGCTGCCACCACCTGCATGGAGTCACTGCCTCTCTCAGGGGCCCTAAAAGATATAGGTGTACTAATAATCCCCAAAGCTTCTTTAGCCATGGCAAGTGCAGTCAAACAGTGGCTACATCTGAGAGTGGGAAGTCAGAGCCATTAAGAGATAGCCCGCCTTTTAATTGTGGCAATAATTTAACTTTTACCCAATTATATTTCTCTTTCTCAGACCCAACTATAGCTCCTTATAAACTGAAACGTCTATCATTTCTTCAAGGTTTCTATCTCCTTGAAGTTTTGGAAGAACATCTATTTTCTTCCTTCTAGGTTTCCTATGCTAAGCTAAATTAAGAGACCATCAAGGAATACAACCAAGACCCAGATCATATAGGTGTGCACCCCTCAGGCTTAGTGGCACTCAGTTTTTTCCATCTTGGTATAGGAGAGCAAGAGCTTCCCTCTGAAAACCGAAGAGTGCAGCATCCTGGAGGCAGAGCCCAGCAAAACAAAAGAGCTGGATTTTGTGATCCTTGCTTGTTTGCTGTCAGCACAGAAACCTGATCTCTTTAGGCAAGATATTTCCAGACAATGATGACAACCTGAGACCCCACACCCAGTCCCTAGACACCAGAACATAACCTTCCTACAATGAATAATGCTTACATCACCATGAGAGGAACACATAACAAACATGACATCCAGAGGGAGCATCGCAATCTTACTCATTCCAATGCAACTCAATCTTTTAAAAAGGGGGGAGAGTTTGTCAATGAAACTGCCAATTTCCATGCATAGGAATCCCGTATGCAGGTCTTTCACCCAGCATTCAGCTGAACTCTGGAAAATCATGAGCCACTTTCCTTCCCTGGCATTAGGGAGCTGATTTGAGCCAATCTGGCTGCATTAAACAATATAGAAGAGCCACGTATATTTAGTCTCTCTTATCAAAAGCACAACCCTTTCCTGTACAAAAGAAAAAGCTGGAACAAAAAAGTGAGATTTTAGTTTTACCCTAATGAATCTCATGCCATCTAGGTCTCCGAGCCCCTCACTAATTATTTTTCAATACCATCTGGAATAAATAGAAGTCTCACTCAAGGCTGCATGTATGCAAATTCTGGCACTTTAAGTGAATTCTGTCTTTAAGTGTATAAAACAAAAAGCATGGGAGCAATTGGATTAGAAAAGCATGGAGGGTTTTTTACCCCCTCTACTTGGCATTAAGTCACCAAACACTGTCAAATACACATCACTTGCTGAATTATTTTGTGTGTGCATGTGTATATCTTTATAACTTCATACACATATAAATGAGAGGGAGATACAGATTTAATGTATACCCATATGGTGATAAATACAAAAGCTGAAGGAATATTGTAAAATGCTCTACTGTTAAAATGATTTTTTGAGCTGGGCATAGTGGCGCACGCTCATAATACCAGCACTTGGGAGGCTGAGACCGGAGGATCCCGGTTCGCGGCCAGCCTCAGCTACCTAGTGAGACGCTCCGCAACTTAGTGAGACCTTGTTTCAAAATAAAGAATAAAAAATAGGGCTGGGGGTGTAGCTCAGAGGTA
This sequence comes from Graphiurus murinus, assembly GCA_004027655.1. NCBI lineage: Eukaryota > Metazoa > Chordata > Mammalia > Rodentia > Gliridae > Graphiurus > Graphiurus murinus. The sequence goes on from PVLC010032393.1 coordinate 10,421, forward strand.
GAATGCCTCTGAGTTCAATCCCCAGTATCGCAAAAAAACTAAAATAAAATTATTTCTTTTCCCTCTCTTTTTTTTTTCTTTTTTGCTTCCAAGTCACAAAGAACAAACTGAGAGTAGAAAATGTCCTTGAATAAAAGGAGAAATATATACAGATCATTTTGTTCAAAAACACATTTTAAAAACATCTTGCTTTAGCTTCATATTCTCATATTAGTCTAATTGTCTTCCATTAATCTTATAGAGTTTATTCATATAATAATTTTTGTGTGTCCACTAAAATTTTAGTTTTGTAATTTTTCAGAAATAGCCTACTGTGCATCATTGCCCCAATATGCTTAAACATTGCTTTAATGAGTTGGAAGTGGCTTATTACCCTCATAATATACTATATCACTTTCTGCAAAACCAATCACAAAAATAATATGTATTTTTGCCTTTAGAGTATCTGGCAAGTAGGTTTATCAACCTTCAAGATATTTGGCCAGTTAATCTTCCACTTAGCAGTCTCAGCCATGAGGTATCTGCTTAAATGACTGTCAGTCTAAGGTCATACTGGCCTCTGGTTATACTGGGCATCACTTGACCATTCTTCCATGTCTTTAGCCTAATTTTTTGCCACCCACACTCATAATGTCTGCCAGGATGGTAGGCTCATGCTAATTTGCATATTCTCTTTAATGAGACTTTTATAAAGATGCCTCTCCCAAAAGAGGGAGGTGGGTGGTCATTCCTATGGGAATTTGCTACCCTCATTTGCTATTTCAGTAACATAAGAACAGGGTGTCACTTTTTCTGGACTGTTGCCAGTAGTTTCATTAGCAATGTGAATTGCAGTGCTTTGACCAGTCATGACCTATTTCTATAAATGAACATTGTGGTTTTCTAAAGTTAAGGTCCTAAGCTCCTTTTTTCTGTTTTTGTTTGTTTCTGGTTTGGTTTGGATTTTGAGGAGGAATCTTCCTGTTGACCAGACTGGTCTTGAACACATGGCTCAAGTGATCTTCCCACCTTGGCCTCCCTAGTGCTAGGAATATAAATACACCACCATGCCCAGCTCCTTTCTTTTTTATTTTCTCTATAACATTATTCTTATACATCTCATCAGTCTTGAAAGCATTTGAAATAATTTGGATATCTAAACTTTTATTTAATAGGAGAAAAGCTGAGCTAAAGAGCTCACTTCAAAAAGTGATTCTTATTAAACTTTTTAAAAATCAGTTAACATGTTGGATTCTAATATCTCCCAATAGTTACTACAAGTCTCCATTCCCCTTAGCTTATATAGGAACAGCCACAAAAAAGATAAAGGCTTTTGGAGATTTTCTCTTAGAATTTAGTAGACATTAAAAGATACCTGACAGGCTAGGTGTCCCAATTGGTTTTCAATGCCAACTCCAATATTGTCTGGCTGTGTACATTTGGACAGGTTATATGTCCTGTCCAATTCTCTGTTTCCTCATCTTTAAATTGTTTTTTTTAAACATCTATCTCAGAGGGTTGTTCTGAGGATTAAATGAGAAAATATATGTTATTCTGCAAACCCAAAATAGTAATAGATCTTCAAAGACAATCAGATGAAGCTACCTAGATGAAACCTTACTTAGTATCTCTCTGCCTAACTCTTGGAGATCTTCACTTTTGCATAGAAATTACAAAACTGAAGATAGTCAGCAAAGGACCAGTAATAATTCCAAATATATCAGGCCACAAATATTCCTTCACATACTCTCAGGCATAATTAAATCCCTGTTACTGCCTGACAACAATTATTAAGCACTGCATAGCATACATAGTATGGTCCTTAAAATAATTTTTCACCTAAGTTTTTCAAGACTAACTTTAGGGCTTATTATATAATCTATTTTCAAAAGTGTTGCACATGTGCTGGGGGCAGTGGCACACACTTGTAATCCCAGCACTTGGGAGGATGAGACAGGAAGATTGCAGGTTCACAGCCAGCCTCAGCAACTTAGTGAGGCCCTCCAAAACTTAGTTAGACCCTGTTTGTGGTGCACGCTTGTAATCCCAGCATTCGGGAGGCTGAGACCAGAGGATCTGGGTTCGCGGCCAGCCTCAGCTACCTAGTGAGGCCCTCCGCAACTTAGTGAGACCAGGTTTCAAAAATAAAGAATAAAAAATAGGACTGTGGGCGCAGCTCAGAGGTAGAATGCCCCTGAGTTCAACCTCCAATATGACAGAAAAAAAATTAGGAATAAAAAAAATAGGGCTGGGGGTGTAGTTCAGAGGTAGAATGCCACTGGGTTCTATTCTCAGTACCACAAAAAAAAAAATGTAGCACATGTCCTTGAAAAGTGTAGCACATGTACTTTTCCAATTTGGTGCTCATATATATGTGTATTGTGTGTATGTATATATGTGTGTTTGTATATATGTGTGTGTATCCATCATAAGAGCTTGTTGCATTGTTCAAATATTCTGTATCCTACTCCAGTTTTTGTTCATTTTCTATTCATTTCCAAAAGAAGTCCATATATTTCATAATTTCTCCTTATAGCTTTGTCAATTTTTTAAATATATCTCAAAACTATGGTATTAAGTTTATACAAGTTTAAGTCAAATGTGGTGGCTCACACTTGTAATTTCAATACCTGGGAGGCTGAAATAGGAGGATCACAAGTTTGAGGCCAGTCTGAGTGATTTAGCAAGACTTGTTTCAAAATAAAAATTGAAAAGGGCTAGGAATGTAGCTCAATGGTAGAGCACCCCTGGGTTCAATCGCCAGTATCACAAAAGCTTATGCAAGTTTAGAACTGTTATCAGAAGGATTGAACTTTTAATCATTATTCAACAGTACTGTTTATACTATTTATGCCCAATAATGGTTCTGCATAAAGTCTGCTTTGTTTGGTTTCAAAGTAGCTACATTGACTTCCTTCTGGTTAGTGCTTGCATAGTATATCTATTCCAATCCTTTCTCTGTTCTTAAGCTTTACTTTTGTTTCTTATACACAACATATAGCTGGATTTTGTGTTTTGATTTATTGTGATAATTTGTATCTTTTAAATGGTCAGTTTATCCAACTCTTATTTATTGTAAAAACTGAGGAATTGGCTGCCTTCATGAAAGAGAACTTATAAATATCTCTGGGGCCAGATGTGGTGGTGCACACCTGTAATCACAGGACTTGGGAGGCTCAGACGGTAGGATCACAGGTTCGAGACTACTACACATTAACTTAGTAAGACACCATTTCAAAATTTAAAAACAAATCTAAAGAGAGTGTGGGTGCAGCTCAGAGGTAGAAGCCCTTAGGTTCAATCACAAGTACCACAAAAATAATTTTAAAATGAATAAATTATATTTGGGGTGCCTGGCTATAAATTGATAAACCATGTAAATTTCTAAAAACTCTTTTTTTTCTTTTTCTGCAGTATTGGGAATTAAACCTGGGAACACTCTACCCTTGAACTGCACCCCCAGCCCTTTCTTAATTTTTTTTGAGGCAAGGTCTCACTAAATTGCCCATACTGTCCTCAAACTTGTGATCCTCCTGTCTCAGCCTCCCAATTACTGGGCAATTTCTAAAAAATCTTTACTTGTATGTGCTCTCCTGTATGGAGTAAGTAAAAGCCCAAGAATCTCCATGAATGAATCAAAGCTGATACTCTACTGAATATTTGTCCTTATTAGTAGTGATGTGGAAAAGTGAATTAATGTGTGGTCTCTTGCACGCAAGTCTAATCCATTTGGTATAAATGAATACATTGCACATTTCAATTGTTCTGTATTCCTGCAGAAAAGTGCATGGAAGTGATTCACTGGGACTAAACTTGTCACAAGTAAGAGACCAATTCTCTCAAGCTTACTATGGCATCTTTGCTGGTAAAATTTAAAAAGAAATCAAACTGAGTAAGAAGCCTTCTTTGCAGACATTTACATCAGGGAAGAATGTGGTTCTTGATAATTCAGAGTAAATGAAGTGCAAATTATTCTATTATAATATAACCTAGAATTGAAGCATAAATTGTGACTGAAATGGAGCTCACAATTTAATCAGAAAATATATTTACTGGTAATTCCCGCGAGCTCATACATTTATATCATCAGATAACAAGTTCAAACTATTGCTAAGTAATAAATATAAAATTTATGCAGAATTTGCATGTATTGAATTTTATTTGAATCTGCATGTGTGTTTATATTTGAATATTTATAATATTCCAGAAAAAGCACAGTGGGATGTGCAAGACAGATTTATTTAGTGTAATGCTCTAAAATGTGTCAAAGTCTTCAACATTATTCTTAGAGACAAATGGCAGAAATAATGAATGGGATGCAGTAAGACCAATTTAATAATCTGTGAAGTCCAACACCTACCTCAATGAGAAAAGCTCTTCTGCTAATAAATAATAAAAAGTTTAAACAAATACTTCCCTAGGCTTGCAATGACATTGTTTTACATGAGATATACCATTAACTGGATTATTCGTTATTCTTTAATGGAAAAGGGGAAATTTCCTTCCATGGCTGTCTTTCTAAACTCAATGACTATATCATTTTATGTGTCATAGAATGCCAGTATTAGCTTTTTCAACTGTGAATCATGGTCTTTATACAGTCAAAATGACCTATACATAGGATGTAGTTTCAGTAGAGCTTCAACAATATGATTGCATACCTTGCTATATATATGGAGTAGCCCCACAGATATTCAGAATGGAGTGTTCTAATCTACTTAATTTATGGTCAACTAAGGATAATGTTCTTGTGCAGTGACACTGCCCTAGGAGGAAGCTGGCTTGCAGTGGACTCCTCTTCTCTTCTGAATAAGAGTAACATAGTTACAGATGTTTAGAACCACAGTGCTTTACTAATCTCATGATATTACTCTTTCATCTAGGTCATCAGCTCACTTGGAAAGTGGACCATGAAGGTTCAAAGCCCCAGGCTTTCTTTGGTGGCCCTGGCTGAACAGAAACAGTCTTTTATTTTCAAATGTGAACCATTATTAATTTCCTGTTCAATTTTTTTTGTACTGGGGATTGAACCCAGGGGCATTCTACCTCTGAGCTATACCCCAGCCCTTTTTATGTTTTATTTTGAAATAAGAATTCACTTAGCTGCTGAGGATCTTACGAAGTTGCTGAGTCTGGCCTCTAACCTGCAATCCTCCTGTCTCAGCCTCTCAAGTACTGGGATCACTTAATTTAGTTTTTAAATGAAGAAGAAATAATAGTAATTCATTCAAATATCCCTGTACTATACTGGTATAAGGGCTCCATAGATTATGTGGGAAAATGTTAACAGCCAATTATGAGCAAAATCAGCAACCAAATCTTGACTTATCACCTCTGCCTTTTCATTGGAGGATTGACTGGAGTAAGGCTACTTTCCTCATGAAAGGCTACAAAGATATCAAGAGGCTAATGAAATAACCAGCCAGTCTTCATGTCACTTAGACACTAGTGTAATTTAACATAGCCATTGTATAATATCTATTGTCAATATTTACTTTTAATATAAAAGTAATGTCTATTTATAAAGGAAATTTAAAACCCTCAAAAAATCAGCATAAGAAAATAAATCACTAACAGATCTATTAATATCCTGGTATTTTTTCTTTCTCTTTCTTTTCTTTTATACTTAGATTTAGGAGGAGTGGGGAGATGATTTCTATTTCTCTCCCCCATCCTCCTTCCCACTCTCTTTTATTTCTTTAACATAGTAGTAGTCATACAGGGTCCATAGTTTTCTATCCATTTTTTTCTTTAGCATTAAATCACTAGTAATTTCCCATATTCCCTAATGATCATTCAAGTGAACATACTAAAATTTCTTGAACCATCCTCTTCTGTGTAGATGTTCACATTATTTCCAGTTCATTGCAGTTTTAGCTCCAATTCGCCTGCTACTGTATCTTCCCATAGCACCCTGTACTCATTCCACCCAATGGTGCTTGTCACAATTTTAAGTAATAATTTGCTTCGTGTCAAACTTTCCCATTCTGTGACGGCAGGGGCCATGTCATCCTCTTCCCCGCCTCGACCCCCCATGATAGGGATGGAGCCCAGGGCTTCATTCGCACTAGACAATCATTCCACCACTGAGTTATACCCTCTACCCTCTATCTTGTTCTTCACAATAACTCTCGGCCCATATGTAGAGTGATAGCAGACATTCATTAAATATTGGTTGAATAAACGAGTAACTGAATAAAAAGCATGTACTGAACTACTGTTTTCAATGAAATCCCAAGGAAGAAATTACAAGTTAAGAAAATAAACATTTTAATGATCTGTGTGTATGTTATCTAATTGATTTCCAAAAGCAGTATTTGAATTTATATTCCTATCAATAATTTATGAGAATTATAAAATTAACTATTCCCTCATTAGCACTGATATAAGTTGTTTTTTTTAATCAGAGTTAATTAGATGATGAAAAGGTATATGTTTAAGTTTTGGGGAGGTTGTACTGGGGATCAAACCCAGGGGCATTCGACCACTGAACCATAGTCCCAACTCTTTCTTTCTCTCTTTCCTCTTTTCTTTTTTTTGAAATAGGGTTCCACTGAGTTACCTCCCAAGTACTGGGATCACAGGCGTGCACTTGGCCCAAATTTAATTTTTTTTAATTTGCATTTCTTCAACACAGGCAAGACTAAACAGTTTTTCCATGTCTGCAAACTAGTTGTGGGTCTCATGTTGTAAATCCTCTGGTCTGGCCCTTTACTTTTCTAATTGATTCATAGGATTTCTTCTTAGAGGACCAATTTCAGTCTTTTGTCTGTTGTAATTATTGTGCATACTTTCACCAGTTTGACATATGTCTTTTCATTTGGCTTTTTTTTTCTTTGACAGATAAACATGTCTTGTTTTTATGTAATCATAACTATTGAACTTTTTCCTTTATTCAAACATCCTTTTCATTGGCTAAGTGTACCATGCATGAATTGCAGGTATATTTAAATAATAATGCAGATTCTGAATCCAAGACTACCTGGACTCTCAGAATCCAATACATGCAAATAAGTCCTAATCCACCTGAGCCCTGGTTCTCATCTCCTTACAAGTCCTGTCCACTAGACATTTAGCAACAAGGACCAGTCAAGACTCCTTAGAGCTCTCCCAGTCCAAACTAGATCCCTTTCTCAACCACTTTTGTCAGTGGCACCACTCCACCCCAGACTAGGAATCAGTAGGTACCATTAACTGGACTCAAATCTTTATTTTCTTTTGTGTTCTTTATACTTTTTCCATCCAAGATCTCCTCATACTCACTGGGGCTCAGCTTCCTCATTGCCTTTCCAAACCCTTCACAGTGGAGTCTCACTCTGCCTAACTCCCTAACCATTGTTTCCCAAGCACGAGTCTCCTCTGTTCTGGGTAGATATGGTGAGATGAAGATGCTGGACCTCACAATGCCATGAGGATACCATGGCCATTCAGAATGTCTATTTTCTTATAAATACAGCCCACGTAGTCCCAGGAGCCTTCTCAAATGAATCTCTCCTTTTACTAGCTTGTTCCTCATACCTTGGAAAGGAAAGGGTCTAGCCATGTGTGGTGGTACACACTTGTAATCCTGGTACCTGGGAGGCTGAGACAGGAGCATTACAGGTTCGTGGCCAGCCTCAGCAATTTAGGCCCTTGGCAAGTTAGGGAGATACTCATTCAAAATTTTTAAAAATGAATAAAATAGGGCTGGAGATGTAGCTCAGAGGTAGAATGTATCTGGGTTCAATCCCTAGTAGTAAAGGAAAAGAAAGAAAGAGAGAGAGGGAGAGAGAGGAAGGGAGAGAGAGAGGGAGAGAGAG
>PVLC010032394.1:0-18204 GCA_004027655.1 Graphiurus murinus
TTGCTTTTAAAATTTTTTCATGTATTATTTTTCTTTTTAAAAAATTTTTTTATTAATTATTTTTTATTTTTTAGCATGGATTTTTATACATTTCTTGGGTACAACAGGGTTAATCACACATCTTTGTTGGGTACAAGCTAGTATAGGTAAAGACATCCATGCACACATTTCTCATTAACCCTTCCCCAATTCCCACCCCCTCCCTCCTTCTCCCTCCTTCTCAAGGTCAGTTTAGTGATTGACTTTGATGTGATCTTGTAAGTACATCATGTTCATTACGGTGTCCCCCCTAATGATATTTGCTTCTTAATAGAAGCAAATATATCTGTATGTGTTAATATTCCCCTTTCTTAGGTTAAAGGCAACACAATGCCTGCCATGTGTCACCTTATTATTTTACTGAGCTACTTATTCCAGTGACTCCACTTCAGGTGTAGAAATAGAGAACTTCTCCTTCCTTGCTGCCACTGCATGGTACTGTTTCTACGGATGGGGAAATATTTACTCCATCATTTCCCTATGATGATCACTTGGGAAATTACTAATGTTTTGATAGTACAACTAGTGCTGCCATTCCCTTCACATATGTCATTTCATACTTTTGCCACTGTATCCTAGGGACAGAATTCTTGAACTAGGATGGCTGGATCAAAATGTAATTGCATATGTATATTTTTTGGATACTGCAAAATTGCCTCCAATAGTGATTGTATTACTTTAGTTTCCCATCAGCAATGTATGTGAAAGCCCTCCTTCCTTCCAACAGAGGATAGTCATCCCTTGGTATCTGTGGGGGATTGCTTCCTGACACACTAGGGGATACCAAAATTTATGAATGCTCAAGTCTCTTATACAAAATAGCAGGATTTTATACAACCTAGGTACCTATTTCATTATCCTTTAAACAAACCTTCTTTATCCTTTAAACAATCTCTAGTTTCCTTGTAATACCTATAGGTAAGAAGTCTTAGGTTGATCATCCTATTAGTTTTTCTTTCTTTATTTATCTTATAGACTTCAATTGCACTATGAATGCCATAAATACTTTGCATGATAGTATTTGGCAGTGAGAACAGCTGTTCAAACTAAAACCAGTCAAAATAATAATAAAAAAAAAGAAATAAAATTAGGCTGGGGTATAGCTCAAAGGTAGAATGCCTCTGCATTCAATCCCCAATACCACACATACACAAAAAAATAACATTTTTTTCATACATAAAATTACTTGTACCATGTAAAGACTATCTATGGGGGGGGGTGTTTGTGTGGGAACCAAAGGGAAACACACAACCAGTGTTGCATGCATGTATGTATTTATCACTCTAAACCTCACTGTGATATATAATTACAATCCACCAATAAAAAAATTAAAATCAGAAAAAAATAAAAAGAAGAGAAGAGTAAATACAGTTATTATATATATTGTAAGAATTGTCACTAATATGGAAAAGTTCCTTGCTATAGGCTATACATATATAGGGGGAAGTAAAGATAATATTTATTTGATTATAATAATTTTGAACTAATGATTTTGTCTTTCATCTAACACTTCCACATTTCTGGGTGGGCCTTTGTATTTTCTCTCTATATTGCTTATATTAAAATGGAATGGGCATGGATTTTAAATAATTTTTAATTATTCAATGCTTAAAATAGCCAAATTAGAAAACCATTCATGATTGATTGATGGAATAGAATATATCCATATAGTTGATTCTATTCAGTTTAACCCTTCACAATACTAAATCATAATTGCAAACTGAAAATAATAAAATGTAAGATTTTTGTGAATTAAAAAGGATTAAAATGCTATATTCACTCATAATGAAAAGTAGTAAGCAGTTTGAATACTTGCCTTCTTGGCCTATAACTTATCACAGAAAGCAAGCATTTGTTCTAAGTCTTGGTGAATTGTCATGCTTTTAAAATTTGGATGAGATTTCAATATTTTATCCTTTGTTCTTTATCACGAAATATTTTTGATAATTCCTTTAATGTGAAGTATTTGCCATTGTCAGTTCCTTTGGAGATTTTCACCCTTTTCTTCATATATTCTTCCCTCATGTATGTTGATAATTTCACCTTTATTCAGCTCCTCTGTCTGAATCTCTGGTTTCCTCTTTTACCACCTTTCAACCGTCTAGCAAATAGCTATTTTTTCTATAACTCCATGTATGTTTTATTTATATCTTACTTGTCGTACACTACTTTGAATTTTCTTGCTTCACTTTCATCTTTATTAATGTATTTCCCTTTTCACTTGTCCTTTTCTGTAAAATGTCACATGAGTACATCATGGGGAGTCAAAAAGGCAGCATGACTAAACACATTGGTGTCTATGCATGAACTGAAAAATGTATGCAGTGACTAATTACTGACAGACACTGGAAAGAGTGATGTGCTTGGTCACTGGTCATGATACACTTCTGTTCTTTGTGGATTGACATGTTTTCATGAACAACAATTTGAACTTTAAACAGTTATTCATAGTTAATAAGCCGTTGTAACTGACATCAATGCTATGGGAATCATCCACAGCAAAGACTGCTGGTATTTTCAGCCAGTTGATCTTCATTGTTCATATGCTTTAAATGGAATGAAACTGATTGCTCATGGACTTTACTGTACATCTTAATCTTGTAACTTTCAGCGTCTCCTGTTTTTGATAGATCATATTTGCATACTTCCCAAATGACATCCCCAATAATAAATATTCTGTTGGCCCAAGTCATCTCAGAAACCCTTTGACCAGCTTGTGCAATAATTGGTGCATGTGTCTGAGCTTGATCTCATTAGGGATGTTAGTGGACATGCTTTCAAACAGCATCCCACAGGCTTTCCCTTCCGTACAGGCTGTGAGCAGCCTAGTTTATTTTGAAGATGACAATGTGGAAAACATTATAAGAACATTTAGCCCATACTCTTATAAGTAAATTATTGAATTACAAGTTTATGATATTCAAATAATAAACACTGAATAAAATATCTATTTCAACTAGTCATCACGGAATCATAAAATGAAAAGTGTTATCCATTTACACATTTCTAACAATTCATTAATTCATAAGGCAGACCATGTTTTTATTGATAACTAGAATGGTCTGAAAGTTTTACCCAAGAACTCAAATATATCTCATGATGACTTCCACCAAATTGCATTAATTTTTAAAGTAAGGACTTAAAATTTTTCTCTTCTCTCTTTCATATGTCAAAGTCTAATATATTTTATGACAGCTTTTAGGGATATCATACCCCCTGAAAATTGTATTTTTCATTCCCAGATAGATTGATTTAGTTTTCCAAATATTTCGTATCATATAATATCATCACATAGTATCAAATCTCCAACAAGATCCTGGAAAATTCCTTTATATATTATTTTGTCAGGCTTTATATAAAAATAAACACAGACTATTAGGACAAATACCATAAAAATACTGAGGTTTTAAATTTGTATAAAACTTTTAATATTATGATTTTTCCATCTTACCTATAGAGAAAAAAGGTAAACATTGCCAAATCAGTCAAAAAAATAAGATACATCTTGAGAATTTCCCCAATTTAATGGTTAATCAGCATTTTTTACAACTTAAAGTAATTGTTACCTCAACAATGATGTATTTAATATTTGCTGTTTTATATGTAACATTCCTAATCTACAAATAATTTAGAAACAAATTTAAAAACATTTGTATAACTGTCATCAATTTAGCAAATGTTAAATGTCTTGATTATTTTTCTAAAAAGCATAACAGAGAGGGATGAACATCCTTTATAATCCTCCTTGTTCTCATTTCTGTTCCTTCCCTTTTTTATACCACTAAATATTGCTATACCATTAGATACTGTTATTTTTCTATGTTATTAGACTTTTACTACATATGCATATCACCATATAGTAAATGGTATATGTATTGTCTTAATATTTTTGATTTCCCTATTATCAGTGAATCATGATGGCAATTTTCTTTTTTAATTGTTATTTTCCGAGTTCCTTTCAAAATGGCATTAACTCTCAACTTTATCACCCTAGATTGTAAAGCTGAATAATAGACAATTATTATTACTGATGACTAGGTTTCACCCACACCTATATCCATATGCCTATTTCTTTCATTGAGACTATTTTTTAGAGTGTATTGGAGGGCAAGAGAATGCTTCATTTATTTTTGCACCTTTCATTTTACAAAAGTTAGATATTTTGAAGTTTGTATTGGAAGTGCAGCTTAAAGTACATGTTAGTATACTAATCACTTCCTTAAGGTAGACAGTTTCATTGTTGCTTTCTGCTTAATTGCAAAAAAAATATTATTTTATCATGGAAGAAAATTCTATAGCTTCATGCTGGGGAGAATTCAAAATTTGATACTGAACCAAGGAACTTGATATTTTCCATGTTTTCACACTATTTCTTTTTAAATTGGTGAATAGATATGTAGTCTACCCTTTAATGAACAAATAAAAGAATGCTTTAGATTTTGTCCGAGTTCTTTCTGTGTTAGTAGATTCTAAACTGACAACAGACATCCATTTCTTCTCCATTGAATTTTTTCAACTTTAATAATATATTCCATATTAAAGTTTATTTATAATATTACTTAGCAGTCTGGTGGGGGGGATGAAAATGTGTAAAGATGAGAGGAGAGGATAAGGAAAAATAAATGGATAAAGAAATGTGGATGAGAATCGATAAAAAAAAATGGATATTTCTCTGGAAAATTACTTTGAGCCAGTTAAATAAATATCTTGTGAAGTTTGCTGAACTGCCTCTGTCCTTCTTTGGAGGGTAACTATCTTTCATTTTTGATTTAATTGTTCAGAACATAGCAGTGTGATAAAAGTTTTTTATGGAAATTTCTCACAGCAACACAATCAATCATATTTCCAACTCATGTGCTGTCTTGAGCCCCTGAGCCTCAAAGACTTTTTTTTCTGGGGAGCTTACTTGTTAAATTAGCACTGATCAAAGGCTAAAACATTTATCATGCTTATTAGTGAATAAACCTAGCAGCAGGTATCCCAAGTGAGGAAGCAAATCCTCATTTCCTGCAAGAATGAATTGGAAATTATCCAAACTGCTTGCAAACATTTTTCAGGAGTGACGAATTGTCAAAAAGAAAGCAGCTGCTAGATGTGGCAGCAAGCAGGGTTAGCAGGGGGAAAAAAAGAGCATCTTTGGAAGGTACCTTCAAACTAGCCCATGGGGATGTTCTGCAGTTTGATTTACCCTAATTGCCTTTGAAATCCTGCATCAGCTGACCTTACCAATGAGCTCCAAAATAACGCCCCAGATAAGACAGTTTTGAAATCACACATTCTTCACTGTGGCTCTTCCTACCCCTTGTTGTTGTTGTTGTTTATGAGAACGCAAACTGACAAGTGCCAAAATTGATAGACTTCTGTTTCCGTTTATTGCAAAAAGATGCCCAATGCTGATTTTGTGAGAGCCATGGTCTCATTAGCATAGTTTAATCAGTTGGCAGGCGTAACAATGGAGGGGAAATTTGCACTGAAAATCCTCTTCCTCAGTTATAAACTTTGTTAATAAATATTAAGAATATTAAAATCTTTAGCACACTTAACATTTATATCACACTGTAAAAAGTCTGAAGCACTTCAATTGTACACAGGCAATTATGAATGAATGAATGAATGAATGAATGAGTGAATGAATGAACAATTCAAGTATTTCAAGTCACCTTAAGTTAATCAGAGAAATATGTAATATGAGCATAGATGGTCCAAAATTGCATGGAGTTGAAGTCCAGGATCATTTCTTTTGTTGCAGAGCTCATGCTACTGCAGGTATATTTCTTTTGTTTCTGAGAATTTTAATAAATGGTATGGAACTTTTGACGATAACTCAAAGACCAGATACAATCTTTCCTATACCAATACTCTAAGTTTCATTTGGGAAAGGAGGGAATCATCTAAAATAATTTTGGGTGGAATTTTTGGAAAAGATTAGATCCTGTGTGTGTATTTTTGGTCAGATACAATGTGATGATAGCATAGGTTAATGCCAGAACAGAGGTAATTTTTGTGAGGAGGAATGTGGTATTGTGAAAAGGAGGAGCTTACAAACAATTAAAAGTGATCTGACAACATTTGTACTTGCTTCATTTAAGTTAAAACAAAAAGGCAGTCCACTGCCTCCCATACTTTTTTCCCCAAGGAAAAATAATCATCCTTTGAATAATGATGTGCATGCCAGTTTATAAAGGGCATGTGCTTAAGTCCTTCATCTCTTATGAAAGGCCAATTAGAACCTTCTGTTAATCCTAGAGTGTCTGATCCCTTTTCATTCTGGATTTGCACACACTGCAGCTCTCTCTGACTGTGTGTTTATAATCACACTCGCACTACTGTAAATAGGTGAAAGAGAAAGGGAATCAGAAAATAAGTCCTGTTCTGAGTAGAAGCATTCTTTTTCTCTCACACTTTAAATAAGATTTCATGTTTCACAGCTTATAAAAATATCCAGAACTGTAGATTTACCTTCCTTATAAACTCAGAGAGTACCTGTCTCTCCCCTGAACTTCAGATTCAGATCATAAAGAGGAGTTTCTATTTAACATTTGTTCTACAAGCAAAGAGCACTAGACTCTTTACTGGGGCCAGTTGGCTATTTAAGTGTCTCTAGATTCATCCCTTCCTTTGCGTCCACTTTGGTGGCCCTCAATCTAATTACTAATTACTGCACATGTGTTGTAGACTTTTTTGTTATTTATTGAATCTCTATATCTCTAGTTTCTTCCCTCCACATAATACTATTTCTTCTTTATATAAGATCTCACTCAGGAACATAAAGGGTTTCCTCTTTCTTCAGTTCAAGCACCTGTAAATCCATTCTCACTTTACATAGTCTAGGTCACTTTTCTTTATCTTTATCCTGGGTGCTCTAGTCCAGTCTCAATTAACCCTTTCCTTTGCAAGTGCCTCTTGACTTATTCAGCAGCTACACATTGATCCTCTACTATATTATGTCTGTGTACTTGTTTCCTTATTCTGTCATGTATTTTCTGCTCCCCTTTCAGACTCCCTTTCTCCTTTAGAATGAATATCTTACCCAATAATGTCCACCTCACTAGTATACTTGTATTCCTAAAATCAGAACATTTGGTTGGTGTTAAATTGTTTAATTTCTTATTTAGTATTGTACTTCCCACAGATTAAATAAAAAATGCTTTATAGTAGAGATTATGTTTTTGCTGAAAAATTATAGACATTTTACTATTTATATACTTTTTGTCATTACTCATTTTACTAAATACCCAGGTGTTTCATAAAAATGCTAATTTATTAATGACTATGGAACATATAAAATAATATAGTGAATGTATTGACTTAGAATCACTCATTCACATAGAAACATTAATATCATGTAGTCTATATTCTTTTCTGATACTTGAATTCTTCAGCAACCTCTCTAAATGGCTCAGCATTCCCATCCACCTAAGTGATATTGTCCCAAGCCTCCATTAATTCCAGTGCTAATAATTGATCTCATCTTCTTGAGTCCTATTCTACTTCTTAATTGGTACAAAATGAAAGCAGAAATGGGGTAGTGTTAAAGTACCACCTCGAATCTGAACATTAGCTACCTTAGAGAATTTATATTAATACCAAAAGTACTAAATACAGCAGGATTTTAAAATTCTATATTCCACAAGCCATATAATTATGTTAATATCACATATACACTAGATCCAAACAGCCTTTAATTTTCACATTGATAGTGGTAGTGAATGAATGTTCCTCATTTGAAACATGAAAATATTAGTTTTCCAGTTAAATATAAAATCTATAAGAAAAATAATAATCTCATGTTTTTTTTACACTTAATGTTGAATCTTCTTTGATTATAAAATAAAATTTCAGATTGTTACAATAGAATAGACCTTTATTTATTCAAATATGTAGTCACCGTTCTGACTCATGTAGTTCAGACAACCAAAATCAAGGCATGGGTACGGTCAAGCAGACCAACATACCCTCCAGAGTCAGAATAAAAAATATCAAAAGCATTTACCCTCACCCAAGTGATCACCCCTGGGTAATCCCTTTATTCTTAATGTCTATGCCTGGGATGAAAATTCTTTTGTTCTATTTTTATATACCTATTATAAGTTGGGTAAAAGTTCCTAAAGGTTTAGAATTCTGTACTACATTCCTTCATGTTTTGATGGAAAAAAACTTAGGAGCTAATCAATATACAATTATTAAATTGATTAGTTCATATCTGAAAAACCTATGATTTGGACAAGAGTACCTTTCCACCAATGTGACTGTGCCTAGTTCGTTTCCTTTCTTGAGCTTTGAACACTCAATTTTAGCTGGTTCTGCTGTTCAATTTCCCTTGCATGTGACCTAAGAATTGAAAGGCGCACGCTTGTAATCCCAGCATTCGAGAGGCTGAGACCGGAGAATCCAGGTTTGCGGCCAGCCTCAGCTACCTAGTGAGGCACTCCGCAACTTAGTGAGACCCGGTTTCAAAATAAATAATTAAAAAAAAAGGGCTGAGGGTATAGCTCGGAGGTAGAACGCCCCTGAGTTCAATCCCCAGTACCGCAAAAAAAAAAAAAAAAAAAAAAAAAAGAATTGAAAGGTAAGTTTTTGAGATTCCACATAGACTAGTCTGGAGTAGGTAAGATACCATATAGCATACTGGATAAGAGCAAAGGCTCTGTATTAGATCAGCTGTATCCAAATCCTAAGGTTTCTATGTATTAACTATGTTTTCCCAAAAATCATTCTCCTTGAATATAAAATAGACGTACTGACAGCACTAAATGCATGTATGTCACTATCACTCTGAACTACATTGTGATGTGAGAGTACAATGTACCAACAAAGGTATATATAAGAAAAAAATAAAATTAATTTGGAGCTAATAATTTTTATATTATTATAAAAAACAAATAAAAGACTTTGAATAGTTTTGTCCACAGTAAATGGTAAATAAGTGTTAACTTGAATTATATTTTTAAATAAAGAGTTTTATTCACAGAGAACTGATTTGTTGGTAAAAAGATTTGTGTACCTTTGGTTTACTATTTTTACCATTAAAATAATATTTATAACAGAGTATGGTAGTGAACTCCTGTAATCCCAGTACTTATAAGGAGGACTTCAGGTTTGAGGCCAGTCTCAGCAACTTAGCCCTGGATAAGCATATTAGCAAAACTCTGTTTCAAAATAAGAAAACAAAAAGAACTTGGGATATAACTCAAATATAGAATGCCTCTGGATTCAATTCCTATACAAAAAAATTTTAAAAACAATATTCCTAATACCTGTGGGAGTGTGCGTCTGTGTATTTGCGTCTGCATATGTAATTTTTGAAAAAAGGAAAACTAAGAGAACATTTTATCCTTCCTATAATAAAGAAGTGTTTCCTGTTAACAGAAGTAGTATGTGTTCAAAATATAACAAATATCTTATTTCATCAATATAGGCAAACTGTGTGTGTGTGTGTGTGAAATACAGTCAACATAAGGAAAATATTCTGAATATTAAACTAAACCTTTTTTTCTGAAATTTTTATATTGTTTTGGATATTGATGGGTAGGTAGAAAGCAGAAGGATAACATCAGTCCAAGGGAAAAATAGAGGGAAGGAGGAAAGTTCGACTTAAGAGGAGAGAATCAAAGTCTCTATGAAAGAGAAGCAGAAGCAGTTTTTGGCTATACAATTGACCTCCAGTGATCTTACTAAAGAACTAGCTCTGGATAATTAGATTCCTTTTGAAGTGGGAATATCTTTCCTCTATTAAAGTCACACACACACACACACACACACACACACACACACACACACACACACATCCCTGAGACTTCCTGAAATCTTGATGATTTTTAGATAATCTACAATTGCTTTCTTTGCTATACCTTCTGTTAATAAAGTGCACTTTATTAATACTGGGAGACTCTGATATATCTATTGAGAAATCATCTAGCAAATTTTATCCCAATGTAAACTTTTAAATATTAATCACATAGATCTGAGAATGCAAAGATCCAGAGATCAGTGACATGCATTTGCTACCATTTTTATAGGCATTTAAAAAAATACCAATTAATACCAATTTACATGTATTTATGATATATTTCTTTTAAAATTTCATTCTAAGCCCTTTGTACCTAAAAGTAAGCTATTTCTTTCTCTCTCTTTTTTTTAAAGGTATGAATCATCCGTTTAATACATCCTTCTTCACAATGCGAAGTGCTGCGCTGCATGCGGCCACTGCTTAGGAGAAACATCGTGATTTCCACCCCAGCCTTTCACTGTCAGCAAATTATCCCTGGGCAGAAAGACAAACAAACTATGGCTTTAAAAAGCTACAGAAAATGGATTTTTGTCAATTGGTGGTGAGGAAATGAAAGCAGATTTTGATAAATAAAGTGAGTTTGATATGTGGATTGGTATACTGATTGAGAATACAGGTAACCAAAATTCAGGTGTTCTGTTTTGGGGCAGAACACCTGAATTTTTAAATTTATTTATTTATTTAATTAAATAAATAAGCTTATTTATTTAATTAATAAATTAAAAATTATTTATTAATTAAATAATTATTTAATTAATTAATTTATTCATTTATTTTTGGCATTATTTTTTTTCTATAGTACAATTCCAAATTTTGCTAAAATACAGCACATTCTCTTCATCTCTTTGAAATGTAAAAAGGATATGAGCCATCCAGTCTTACTGATTAAGTTTAAGTATAGTGAACATTAAAGTATAAAAAAAAATAATTTAGCTGATCGTGGTGGCACATGCTTGTAATCCCAGTACTTGGGAAGTTGAGATTGGAGAATCACAGGTATGAGTTTGCAGTAACTTATTCAGACTCTGTTTCAAATGAAAAATAAATAAATAAATAAATAGGGCTGCGGGTACAGCTCAGAAATAGAATTCTCCTGGGTTCAATTCCCGATACCATAAAAAAAGGTGTTAAAGGAAGTTATTGTTATTTTTAGAATAATAATGATATTGTGGTTTATTATGATACATACTGATATATTTCTGAACAAAATAATGTGATATCAGAGATATGCTTCAAATAATATGAAAGGCAGGATTGACTACGGAAGACCAGAAACATTCTTCATAATAGAAGTTCTTACAGAGAAAAAAAAATTAACAATGTTCAGGATAACTTTAAATAACTTATATCAACTAAGTTACTTAAATATTAAAACAGCCCAAATTGTAGATTTTGAATAGTCTGTTCCCATATTTGACTCCATAGATTAATATTTTGTGTGTATCTGATGCCTGGGTTTGGATCCAGGGCATTCTACCATCAGCTACACCCCTAGCCCTTTTTTATTTATTATTATTATTATTATTATTAATTTTTTAATTTATTTTTATTTTGAAACAGGGTCTTACCAAGTTACTGAGAGTCTTTCTACATTGCTAAGGCTAACTTGAACATAGGACCCTAACCATGTACTTGGATTACAAGTGTGTGTCATCATGCTCAGCTAAGATTAAATTTAAAATACCACTGACTGCAAATCCCACAATTATAAGGGCTTTATTAAAGCCTAAGAGGGACTTCACTCCCAAAGCACACACCTGGGTGGCTCATATGATGTGCAATGCTCAAGTATAACCCTTGTGGCACACACAGGCATGCTACAACACACCCAGGCTATCAGGGGCAACACACAGGCACCAGGCACAAAATATGATGTCCAGGCATGGTAGGCAAAGTACAGGGGCAACGTCTGCTGACCAGGAGCACTTTAACAACCCTACTGAGTCCCTCACAATCTGAGGACGATAATTGATAACACCTGAGACTGAAAACATGAAACTCTTTCTCCCAAGGAGCCTTGCTACCCTGCCATTCTGTCTGCCAATAATGAGGCTGAATGCTGAGCCAGCAACTATGCTGGGTCAGGTAGATCCTCACTTTCAGTTCTGGCTGAGTACCGGTCAGCCTGAAAACTCAGACCGTAATCACAACCAACTTGAACCTGAGACCCCCCGCCCCCAACACAGTCTGCTTTGCATTAATCAATCTCTCTCTCTCCCTCTCTCTCTCTTTCTCTCTCTCTCTCTCTCTCTGTCTCATTTCTCCTTACCCTAAAATATCATAATATCATGTCATAAATTGTAAAAGGTTTACATGGAGTGTTAACAAATAGAGAACCTGTCTTGTTCACAGTTCTAATAATCATTTTTGCAATGTCTGAGACCATGTTTGGGGTGTTTTCCACTAAGTCTGCTCAGAATGAGGCTTTAGGGACAAGGTCACATAACGTCTTTTTGCCAAGCATTAATATAATTGTGTCAGAATAAACAGTACTCACTGAAGGATTTTATAAAGGAACCATGATTTAAATTTTATAAAGATTCACACTAAGCCCTGGGCTATGGCACGTGCCTGTAATCCTAATACTTGGGAGGCTAAAATAGGAGGACTACAGGTTCCAAACAGTAACTCAGGGAGACCCTGTTTCTAAATAAATAAATAAATAAATAAATAAAAATTTTAAGAAGGGATGAGGGAGTTGCTTAGTGGTAGAACACCCCTGGGTTCAAACAGTCCAATGACAACAATACAACAATAACAACAAAAAAAGATTCACACTTTTTAAATGTGTGTGTGGTACTTAGAATTGAACCTTGGGGGGGGGGGCATTCTGCCTTCCAGCCCTTTTTTTTTATTTTTGTTTTGAGATAGGGTCTCGCTGCTAGGATGTTGAGATTTGGTAAGTTACTGAGGTTGGTCTCAAGCTTGCAATTCTCCTGTCTCAGCCTCACAAATACTGAGACTAAAGATATGGGCCCCCATGCCCAGCTATGATTCATATTCTATGAACTCACTAGGATAACAAGGTAGAGGAGAGATCAAATGGTATCCAGAATGTGGCGCATGCTCCCATGGTCCTTGACTTCAGCTTCACTCAGGTTTTTGCTCTTGAATTTTGACAATGTATAAAGCAAAGTCTTACTTTATACAGAACAATTAGTTTTCTCCATCAGAGAACTGTAAAATGTTTATAGAATAGATCCTTCTTTTTTATGCCATACTGGGGATTAAATTCAGGGGCGTTCTACCTTTGAGCTATACCCCCAGCCCTATTTTTTATTCTTTAGTTTGAAACTGGGTCTCATTAAGTTGCGGAGTGCCTCACTAAGTAGCTGAGGATGGCCTCGAACCCAGATCCTACGGTCTCAGCCTCCCAAATGCTGGGATTACAAGCATGCGTCACCACACCCGGCTTAGATTCTTCATTCTTTTGAAATATTACCTAAATATGTTAAAAATAATTTTTAAAGCTGCATGATGTGAGAATACCAATGCCAATCTCAATATCATGTATGGGAAAAGGAAGGGAAAGGGTAGGAAACCGGGGGGTGGGGACTCACCAAGTACTGCGTGCATCTATGTTACTCTCACTCTGAAATACATTATGATGTGAGAATACAATTCACCAATAAAACTATAGAAATGAATACATTTAAAAATAAATAAAAAGTAAAAATGGGGGGAAAATCACATGATGAATGGTTGTTGGGAAAAAGGGGAATTTAGTTCATGGCTGCTCAGTAGAGTTCTTGTACCCTTTTGATGACTATTGCTTTGTCCTACCTGTGACTGCTAAGACATCCACAGCTTTAGATGGCTTTTGCTTGCTAATGATGGTGTTTAAATCTCATCTTCATACATGACTGTAGTGGACTTTCCATAAAACTAACAATCATGGCTTGGTGGAGTAAATGTTTTTGTTTGGAAAAATAAATGAAAGAGTTTCATAACTCATTTCTCCTGAAAAATATAATTATTTCTGGGTAAATGCAGAACAGATAAAAATTTTTGTTTCTTTTCTTGTGCTTATTTTTAGTGAATATCTATGATATTTGGTCAGCTACACAAATAATCTAGATTTACTTTTCCCTTATCAATTCTTTCCATGTATGTGCAAAAAAGGAAAAGAATGTTTACAAAGCAAAGATTCATAAACTTATTTTTGGATTTTTGAACATATTTATCTAAGGATGTCTCATATTTGCCTCATCTTCTCTACTCTCTTATTTATTTAGTAAAATTGTATTAAGGTATAGTTTATACATGTATGCAAATAGTTATGCATGTACACATTTCTGCACATTTTTATTTATTGAATAGGAGTGGTGGAAATGGTACTGATAATAAAAGATGAAAGGAAACTAACCAATGTTTTTATAAATCATCTAGAGTAGATGCATAAATATTGCTATATTGATTAATTCTGCATATTTGTTCAATTAAATGATATAGCCCACCTCACCCATCATTTATGTACTTTAAAAAAGACAGTCATCTACTTGTGAATATTTCTGAGGAAGATTTATTATTTTACTACTATTATTATTTTGGCAGTGATGAGGTTTGAACTCGTGGCTTAGGACAAGCCCTCTATCATTGAACTGTATCAACAGCCTACAATTTTTTATTAATCCAAATACTTTCTAATTTAAAGTGGTTAAATATTAACGTTAAAAGCCATTTGAAGTTTTTATTATCTTTAAAAAGTAAGCCACACTGAAAACTACTAGATTTTTTTTGTGATGTTCAGCCTAGTGCTAAAGGGACTCTTTTAAATATAGTTAAGTAAAATAGAATTATGGTTGAAGATAAGCTGGAGGCAAAGAATTAATGGGAAAAAAAGATGCTGTTGTGAGACCCAGAAAATTAGGAACTTTAAAATGGGTATTATATTTAGCAGTGTTTAAATTATTCAGTTTGTAGGTTGGAGGATTTTTGGAAACTTTGATATGTTTAGCTTAATCTTAACCCTGATGGGAGGGGGGAGAAAGACTTGCAGAGGGAAACACTTCAGTAGACATGATGTACATACACAAATTTATCAAAGCCAATCATTGTGCTGAGCACCGGAAGGTAAGGAGAGAGAGGGAGTGGGGTGTGAACTAGAGGAGAGCTCCATGAGTACTGTGTGTATGTATGCCTCTAGCACTGTGAACTTCATCAAGATGTATGATTACAATGCACCAGTAAATAAAACAATACTCAAGAGTAGAATGAAAAGCATATCTTTTAACATTAAATCAAATAATTCTTTCAAAAAATACTTAGTCAAATTTTGTTATGTGTGTGTGATCGAATAATTTTAGTTACAGTAATCATTAAAACTGACCTGGTAGCCTTTTAAGCAGAGACATAGCTGAAGTCTAACCTCATGCAGACACACTAGTGAGAATACTACATTATGTATTAAGCAATATCTTAAAGTATTCAATCATTTGTGCTTAACATTATAAAGATAAACATCCTTCTAAAAAGTCATTTCAGGGGAAAAATACCTTTTGGCAAAGGTATAGACAAATCAGTTGTTATTTTAATATATTCCATTTTTAAGTATGCTGAAGTTTAACAATGCCCTGATTTCTTCCTCCAAGCTTCAACTACATGGAATCTGTAAAATTGTTTCTCTAGTGCATCGTGTTTAGAAGATAGAAGGAAGTTTTTCCTTTCTAGAGCTATCATCTCAAGTAACATCTGTCAGCTTAAGACCCAAAAAGGACTACTGTATTTGTAAAACTTTCAATTTTTTCAACTTCCTGAGTATAGCAGCACCTAAATATATTTCAACTGTTATATTTATGAAACAAGCATAAAAATATGATGCAGCTGTAAGAAAGGTGTTTGAAAATACTTTTCAAAATGCATTATTATGTGAAAAAGCAAGATGATAAATAAGTCTACATAATTCTTTATGTACTTTATGAAAAAAGATACTTTATATTGTTTTTGCTTTTATATGCATCAGATAATTCTGAAAGAACAGTAAGAACTTAGACACTCATTACTCCCCCCTCATTGTGACACTTAGAGGCATTGTCAGGTGACAGAAATAAATGGAGACTATAAATGTGCCATCCAGGTAAATAATTATTAGTTAAATGATCCACACTTACTGAAGAATTGCCTTTACATCTTTTATTTTTTGCATGAACCTTCCACTGAGCAGATATGTCATATATTACTAAGGAATACTGACTGCTAAGAAATTAGTTAATTTATTGTGTATTTAAGATAACTTTTGATTAGCCCAGAATTTTTATTAGTTTGAAAGGTTACAAATGGAAGGGTAAAAATGACTTGAACCTGTTCTCTGAGAGAAGGAAAGGTAGAAAGTCTTCATTGTCTTCATTGCATTGGAAAGGGTGGTTCTTTCAAACAGCTGAACATGAGGATGATTTCCAGGAATGATGCTGATCTCAAAATGAAGTGAGGGGGTCCTCAAGTCACATAAAAAAGTCAGGCCTGGCATTCAATGGCGAAGGGCCAAGGACAACGATGAAGAGCATGAACATATGTATCCCTTAGTATTCTTACAGCCATAATCTAAAAGACTGACCATGTAATTTAGAGGAAAGAAGATTTCTTTTCTTACTCTTTGGGGTTCAGTCCCTGTAAGGCCTGCAGCAACTTATCTCAGGGCATGTTGACAGGAAGCAGAGAAAGGGAGAGCATATGAGTTGTGCTCACATCACGGAGGCTGGAAGCAAGAGTGATGCTGGGGAGAAGGAACTATATATATACTCTCCAAGGCCTGCCCCCAGGGACATCCTCCTCCAGCCACACCCTAGAGGCCTACTGGGTACCACCCATGTAAATCCATTACAATGAATTTATCCACTTCTGGGATAAAAACCCTCCTGAGTTTTATCAACTCTGAATAATAATAAATGAGCTCTTTAGGGGACATTTTATACCTAATTATAAGAACATATAAAGAACTAGAGAGCAAAGAAGAAACTCAACAAGGGATAAAGAATAAGAATAGTAAGGCAAAAAATGATACAGAGTTCCACATGTCTGTATTTTATTATTTTAATAAGGACATTAAGATCACTAATGAGGCAAACATTTTCTGTGGTTGGTCCAGTCATTTTACCGTGTTATTTTAGTTACCCCTTCCAGCAGTCCCTGTGAGGTTATATATCATTTCCTTTGCCACCCTGAGCATATTAATAGTCAAGTTTAAAGAGCACGTCTTCAGAAGGTTGTCCAGGCTTAAAACATCACCACCAACATGAACAACAAAAAAAAAAACCACCTCACCATCATTCTTAAGCTTTCTACTATTATTGGGGAGAGATAAGGAGGACTATGATCCTGTTACAGGACTGTGAGTTTCCCTCAGTTCTTGTTTCCCCAAAAGAAGAGTGAAAGATTTCATTTGGGAGACACAGATAGGATGAACATAATGTGTTTCATTGGGTGGGTTCACCAGGAGGGTCACAGAGCAGAAAGAGGGAAAGCGATGAGTCTGTCACATCGTAAGTTTTTATGTTGTCCAGAAATCCTACTCCTCCTCTTGCATAGTAATTTAGGGTGGTTACAGCTTAGTGAAACTGCTAAATTTGCCATGTTGGAATTTCCCACTGGTGTCTAAAGCTGCAATATAATGGGCTGGAAGTCTCTGACCACAGCTGGGTGGAGCTCCTCCCTGCCCCATTTCTCTCCCTACCCTCATCTAACTACCTAATATTCCCCCCTCAAGAGCTAGAGGTCTTGAAATCATTTAGGGAACAGGGTAGATGGTACATATTTTGACACTTCTTCGAGGTGAGCAGGGATATAGACATGTTAGGACCTCTTGCTCTTGCTCTCTGTCAGGGCAGGTTCTGTTGGGACAAGACAAGTTCCTGGAAGGTGGGTCAGTCCAAGGTCCCTGATAGTAGTTAGTTTCCACTGTAGAGAGGGATTGGTAATCCAGCCCAAGTCTCATTTGAAGTTTGATAGCCAGGAGTCCTGGCTCTATTAGGGTCCTTGTCTCCCTCAGAGACTAAACTCAAATTAGTGATCCAATTTATTCCCTTCCTGATTTGCCTTCGCATCACCTCTAGAATGGCAACAGGGATACAAAGTTTAATAACCTCCTCCTTGATCTATGAACACCTATCTCTAGAACTCATGGATGGGCTAGACACTATGGCCCAAACACTCACAGACCTACAATACCAGGTTGACTCCGTCCTGGGAGTTGTTCTTCAAAACAAATGAGCATTGGAGATGATTACAGAAGTCAGAGAGGGCATCATGCCTTATGCTTCAGTAAGATTGCTGCTTTTATGTCAAAAGATCAGTTCAGGTACAGGAAAGTATTCAACACCCAACCTGACAGCACGACCTACCTAGGGATGGATATTATGGAAGGAAACATGGTCCTGGCT
>PVLC010032395.1:0-18515 GCA_004027655.1 Graphiurus murinus
TGAGAGCCTCTGACATGTTGCCAGAAACCAATGTGAATTTTTCTAAATATTGCTGTCAGTGGAAGGGTGTTTACTTGTGATGCTCAGAGTAAGAGCACTTTGAGGGTTATGATTGGAAAAGGACAGAGAAAGTCCACCTGCAGTTTCTTCCCAGATATTTCCTCACGTTCTCTACTACATTCTGCTACAGAGATCACGTTGAGATTTATTGACATTTTCAAAGCTCTTGATATACTTAACCACACATAATGTGGACAAAACTATCAATCATTTCCCCAATGCCCATTCTACCTATTCAATATTATAGAGGAAAATGAAAGGGGGCCATGATCACTCAGCTAAAATCTGAATGCCTCAGGCTACCCTGCAGCCAACTTCTGGAAAATGGGCTGTTTGTGACAGGTGTGACTTGCAAATTGTGCTCATAATATACACACAGTTATGAGGGAGGAAGCAAAAAGGAGTGAGAGAGAGACACAGAGAGAGAGGCCTGCTAAACCTGATGTTGTACTTTGGTTGCTCAAACATCCCCTGGACTTGGAATAAGTGAATCTCAAATGTTCTATTTCAGATTCTGAGCATACCAAAAATGATACCCCTACATATATTTACACATACATATAAGCTACTTTTTCCATAGAGATAAAAACATGTAAATCATAAACATGAGAATATACCAGAAAGTTACATAATATTAAGCTAATTTTGAGGTAAAAGATTTAATGCATATAATACAATTCACTGACATAATGTGAATCAAATAACATTAGATATTATCATTCCTTGGTAACCGGATGATAGTTGATAATAATATCAAAAACTATTTGTAAAAGATTTTTGTCAACTTCAAGTGAAAGATCATCTCCAATACCATACTTAATAGTTCAAAGGAACTTATTAAGCTAATTACATTTTGGACTAAAAGAAAAAATATTAAAATTACACACTATTTCCAGTGTACCAGGCACTGTTCAAGGTGTTTTACAGAATTAATTCACTTAATACTCACCCTATAAGATCAACATGGTTATCTCATTTTTTAGATGAGGTGCTGAGAACCAGAGTGGCTATCGTCACAGAACCAGAAAACCACAGCATGGGATAGGAATCCAGGCTGACTTTAACCACTACATTGCACTGCTTATCCAAAGAACCAAGCAAAAGAAAGGTTTTCATTTTTTGGATTGGATTACAAACAAATACCTTTGTATGTTTTTCTTTCAACAATTCTGAACTCCAAGTAAAGGCAAAACTCACAAATAATGGAAAATCAAGTAGAAAAAGTCTCAGGGAGGCAAGATAATAGCTTTTGACCTCAACATCACAGCAGAGGAAATTTTTATAGTGGGACAAAGGAAGCAATGATGAATTAAAGAACCCTTCATTGTTAGAGAGTCAATTTAAGGCTGTAATCAGCACATGATTTAATCTGCTCATGCCTTAATTCAGGAAATCCTGAAGTTGCAGAATGTATTCCTAGATATTTGCATAAACGGCAGGCATTTTTGTGATAACAATGCACAAGTATTTGACACTTGGTAGAAGACACAGCACTGTCTCTAGCATTCCATGTGCACATTTCAAAAGGAACAAATAACTAGAGCCATACAAATAAGCCTGATGAAGACACTGTGCTACAAAACTTGAAGGAATAATAGATGCAGAACATCATCTGCCCTATTGTGCCTGTTCTGACTCAAGGATACAGCCAGTTTGTGCTGGAGCTTCATAAGCTAGTAGAATAAGTAGCATGGGGCACTTGAAAGTGGATCCATGGACCATACTAAATCATCACAGTAAAGAAGTGGATATAGACAAGAACCAAATAGACACATGGCCCTAACCAATCTGTTCTGAATGGAGCCAAACCACAGGTGTTCTCCCTTACTGGGCCATATTAGGGTTATTTTGTATCACAATAATGAGAGATCAATCAAAGACTTCCTACTGCCTTTATTCCAGATCATATATACTGCTAAGACCTTAACGGTGGTGCTTCTGCCTGCCTGAAAGTGGAATCCTCATCTGAACAAGTGGCCCAGGGGCTCAGAAATGGAGCAGACTCCATCTGGAGCCTAGGCCATGCCAGAACCATCTGCCCATGAGAAGAAGAGGTTGGTAATACAAGTGTATTACTTTTATGAGGATAGAGATCATATGTCATGCACTTAGGGGCAGGTTTCCCTTGATATTTTTTGAGAAACATGAAAATGTAAGCAAGAATACTTTTATTGTAAAGAAAGACCTTAAATAGGAAGTTTGTAGAGAACATTACATTTTTTCCAATCTTTTTATAGATGGAGACTCATCCTAGGAAGAAACACATAGGTTTCATTTTGCTTTGAAGAGGGGGAATATTTTTAAAATTATTTTTAAATACTTTGCAAATGTTCTACTGTAAATAATTCAGTTACTACTATAAGTCACAGGAAAATCTCCAAGTTATATAATTAATGTGTTTGTAAGGAAAAGAGCTATCAGCTTTGTCTGGGAGAATAAATTTTACCAAATGTTCTATGTATGAGGTGGGGGGAGGAGACTAGGAATAGAGCACAAGGCCTCATGTATGTGTGTTCTACCTCTGAGCTGCACTCCCACCTAATGTTCCTATCTCAACCTATGTTCTTAATTTAATATAATTAATGATGTAGTCCGTTACATCAACTGCTATGAAGATATGTGGCCAGTACTGGGTCTAAGTATTTCCCGTTTATTTTTCAAATGCTTCAATTCACTATATTTGGGGCTGAATATATTTTACAATATATTTTATTTATTCATTTTAACTTTAAAAACTCAGCTATTAAGGAGATCTTGGTCACAAAGTACAAAGTTTGAGTTAGATAAGAGGAATAAGTTTTAGTAATCTATGCATAGCATGGTGACTATAGCTAATATTTTTTCAAAATTGCTATAATAGTAGATTTTAAATATTCTCATCATAAATAAATGATAAGTATGTAAGCCAATAGCTATGTTAATTTACTTGATTTAATATTCGACTATATAAATATATGTTATAAAATCACATTGTACTCCATAAATATAAAACTATATTTGTCAATTAAAAATGAGATGAGCTGGGCATGGTAGCACACACCTATAATCCCAGTACTTAGGAAGCTGAGAAGAAGAATTACAGGTTCAAGACTAGCCTCAGTAACTTAGTGAGACTCTCAGCAACCTAATGAGATCCTGTTTCAAAATATTTTTTTAAAGGGCTGGGGTACAGCTTGGAGGTAGCATGCTTCTGGGTTCCATCTCCAGTATCTATCTCTCTATATATAATAAAAAGTTTAAAATTGAACTATTTAAAATGATAGTATTGCCGGGCGTGGTGGCGCACGCTTGTAATCCCAGCATTCGGGAGGCTGAGACCGGAGGATCCGGGTTCGCGGCCAGCCTCAGCTACCTAGTGAGGCACTCCGCAATTTAGTGAGACTCGGTTTCAAAATAAAGAATAAAATATAGGGCTGGGGGTATAGCTCGGAGGTAGAATGCCCCCGAGTTCAATCCCCAGTACCGCAAAAATAAAATAAAATAAAATAAAATGATAGTATTATCCAGGCATGATGGCACATGCCTGTAATCCCAGTATTTGGGAGGCTGAGACAGGAGAATATCAAGCAAGTAGTGAGATTCTCATCAATCTAGTGAGAAACATGTTTCAAAATAAAAATAAAAAATTAGAGTTGGGGATGTAGTTTGGAGGTAGAATGCCCCAGCCCCCACTACTACACACACAAAAATGATAGTGTTAAGCCGGGCGTGGTGGCGCACGCTTGTAATCCAAGCATTCGGGAGGCTGAGACCGGAGGATCCGGGTTCGCGGCCAGCCTCAGCTACCTAGTGAGGCACTCCACAACTTAGTGAGACCCGGTTTCAAAATAAAGAATAAAAAAATAGGGCTGGGGGTATAGCTCGGAGGTAGATTGCCCCTGAGTTCAATCCCCAGTACCGGGAAAAAAAAAAAAAAAAAAAAAAATGATAGTGTTAAACTTTACTTCTCATTTTATTAGATTTTGTGGGAGTTGCTTGGTGAAAACAACATTAGCAAAGATCCTATCAACATTTATTGGGCTTTGATCATGTGTACTTACTATGCTAGGCACTTTACCTTTATCATTGCATTTATAGTCATCTCAATAGGCCCATAATTTAGGGATAATTATTATCTTTATTTTACAAATGAGAACAGTAAAGATAAGAGAGGATAAGAAACCTAACCAAGGCCACATAGTAAGAAACAGAGCTATTAAGTGAACCCAATTCTAATACCTACATCTATTTTTATAAGCACTAAGTTACAGTAGCACATGAGGAGGAAGAATGGAAGTCATGCTGCACCCCAATAGTGGTTGACACTGAACATATGTTCCTTTATGCCACAGAATAATATTTATTAGATCCTTTATATTTGAGAGGAACTCTGTTTAATACTTGACTCTAGTTGTAGCTATGTGGCTGTATTTGTAGGCATCTGACAGTAGGTGACAAATTCTACCATCTAAGTGCTTGATAGACTTAACATTAAACACAAACATAAGAGTGCTCAAGCCAGGCATAATGGCACACGCTTGTAATCCCAGCATTTGGGAGGCTGAAACTGGAGGATTTGGGTTTGCGGTCAGCCTCAGCTACCTAGTGAGGCACTCCGCAACTTAGTGAGACTCGGTTTCAAAATAAAGTATAAAAAATAGGGCTGGGGATGTAGCTCGGAGGTAGAATGCCCTTGAGTTCAATCCCTAGTACCGCCAAAAAAAAAAAAAAAAAAAAAGAGTGCTCAAATGATTGAGGAGAGTTCTACTTTACACCTGGGTGTATGGCATCTTGGCATCACAGAGTCAGATTCCAAATGACACAGTTTTATAATTAAATATGGCCTTCCATAGTATCTTGTGATCATATTTTTAACTCAAAATGGAAGTAAACCAACTGATAAATGAGTGCTTGCATGAAAAGCGAAACTAAGAAATTAGAAACCTCAGCTAACCATTCATAGGCCTTCCCCCTTTATAGTTTATGGTCCCTGTGTCAATGTAAAAGAACAAGAGACCTCAAAATAAAGAAAGAACCACCTTTTCTTTTAATTTTCTTTCTTTTTTTTCCCTACACAAAGTCT
The DNA here is from genome assembly GCA_004027655.1 of Graphiurus murinus. Taxonomy (NCBI): domain Eukaryota; kingdom Metazoa; phylum Chordata; class Mammalia; order Rodentia; family Gliridae; genus Graphiurus; species Graphiurus murinus. The sequence continues at coordinate 5,123 of PVLC010032395.1, forward strand.
TTACAAACATGGTCAAATGTCATCTATGTACAGCCCAAATTGTTTTCTATGTCCAGTTGACAACCAAGTAGGAATCATTTGCTTTCCATAAAGAATCAATATGGAAGCCGGGCGTGGTGGCGCACGCTTGTAATCCCAGCATTCGGGAGGCTGAGACCAGAGGATCCAGGTTCGCGGCCAGCCTCAGCTACCTAGTGAGGCACTCCGCAACTTAGTGAGACTCGGTTTCAAAATAAAGAATAAAAAATAGGGCTGGGGGTGTAGCTCAGAGGTAGAATGCCCCTGGATTCCATCCCCAGTACCGCAAAAAAAAAAAAAAAAAAAAAAGAATCAATATGGAATATGTTCCTATATTTCTCGATATGCTCCTATATTGTTCAGCATTTTCTTAGTCAGTATTCTCAAAGCACATACCCCGCTGAAGCAAGTATTGAGGCTTTATTTTGTTTTTGTTTAGAGAAAACATTATTTGAGATTAACCATGGAGGCAGGTATAATCTCAATTACTCAACACCTGCTCTACTCAAAGGAACTCTACAACATTCTTCTGGGATTTGTTTGGAAAGGACATACTCTTTATTTGCCATCCATATGGCAGGCAGAGAGTTTCTAATAGTAGTAGTAGTGATAAATTTGTATTTAACCATTGATAACATCTGTTCAGTTTTCTTTTCTAACCATTAGCACATGTTTTTAGGAAGACCGGCCAAGCTATGCATTCAGTATCTATGGTTTAGGCAGTTGAATACCATTTTCTAATTTGGTTTATGTTCTATAATGTCATCAGAGAGCTAACCAAACTTGCTTGGTTTCATCTACCAGTACTCACTTGGCATAAACATCACACCCTACTACTGAGTTCAGCAAAGGGAAATATTGCAGCCACAAACCACTGAGAAATAAAATCAGAATGTATCTAAGTAGGTGCCTTACCATGGATGCTCCAGAAGCCCATATGTGGGATTAAGAAAAGGACCCCAAACGATTTCCCAATTCCAAGCATGGCAGGCGATGTCTTCATTCCCTGCATATGTCAGGGATAGAAAAACTGCTCAAGCAGAAGGCTTCCTTTCCTCCCCTAAATTCCTCAGAGTTGGATCAGGTTTTCTACCCCAGTGGTATCTGAGAAATAAATAAGAAGAGGAGCGCTGGTAGGAGAAGACAGTAGGAAGAGCCTGAATAACTTTGTGAAACCAAGTGAACAGAGACTTCTCTTCTGTGGTTTTGCTTCTTGTTAAATGGGCTGTTCACTTTCAAACACTGATCTGCAGAGTAGCTCAGTCCTTGGCTCCTCCTTCCGCTCTGCCACTCTTCTTGCTCTACCTTGAGGTTTTTCTCAAAGTTAAATCGACAACTACACATTAAAGAAATCTAAATTGTTGTAGTCTTTGGGTTGAGATTTTAATCAAATCAAGGTCAGGAAATTTATGGTAAAAGTACTTGTGGTAAGTCTACTTTTCCCCTTTTCATAGCTTATGATTGTGAAACTTCTTTTATATAAAAAAATTTAGGCTCCTTCTCCTTCTAAACATCATGTCACAGTAACATGAGAATGCTTATGATCGTGAAAACAATGAACACTGATCTGAGGTTATGGAGAAAATGAGTGACAGGATGCATTTCCTCAACAAAAGAGGAGAGAAGAACCACTCGTCTTTAAAATGTAGATACATATCAATGGAAAAAGATCAGCCTTAGTATTAACTACATGTTCTTTCTAAATATTAATGTTCCGAACAAAATGAGATGTTGAATATAAATTAAAGGAAACTTTCATTTTCAGTGTTCTTTATGTGGTTGTTGTCTGGATGAAGTAGAATAGAAACAGTAAAGGAAGAAATGGAAAAGTTCAAAATCAGTTAGTTTAGGGTTACTGTGGGACTGTGTGATGGTTTAGTTTATAATCACCAGAGCTTGTCAAATTTGCCAATATTTGAAATTCCAAATGAAAGATCTTTTTAAAATATACTTTTACTGTACGTTGTAATTATACAACATAATGAGGTTCAAAGTTATACAAACAAAGATGCACACAGAATTTGGTGTGTTTTTTCTGATCTCACCCAGCTTTTACTGAGATTGGTAGTGATACCTTCATTTATGGACACAGCATTATTTGAACTATTTCCTTCAATACTTCTTTTCCCCCTCTCCACCTCTCTTCCCCAGTTCCCTTCCACTATTCTACTGGTCTCTCTCCTTATTTATCTCAAGTATTTTTGTTTCCTATTTTCTCTCTAGCTTCCACATATGAGAGAAAACCTGTGACCCCTTGACTTTCCAAGGCTGGCTAATCTCACTTAGCATAATATTCTCTAGTTTCATCCATTTTCTTGCAAATGAAATTGTTTCGTTCTTTATGGCTGAGTAAAACTCCATTGTGTATACATACCACATTTTATTTATGCATTCATCTGTTGGTGGATACCTAGGTTGGTTCCATAATTTGGCCATTATGAACTGTGCTACTATATGCATGCTGAGGACTAGTATAGCTGTGTGATATGATGATTCCATTCCTAGTCTTTTGAGGAATCTTTGTACTGATCTCTGTAGAGGTTGCACAAATTTACAATCCCATCAACAGTGTATAAAAGTTCTTATTTCCTCACATCCTCACCAAAACTTATTATTGTTTGTATTCTTCATGATTGCCATTCTAACTCAAGTTAGATGGAATCAATCTCAGTATAGTTTTAATTTGTACTTCCCTGACTGCTAATGATGTTGAAAGTCTTTTTTATACATTATTGGTCATTTGTATTTCTTTTTCTTTTGAGAAGTATCTATTCAGTTCAATTACCCTTTTTTGATTGAGTTATTTGTTTTGTTTTGTTTTTAGTGTCACGATTTTTACTGGTGGCATTTATGCATTTTTAGTCATTGACAGAAATTGATTTTGTAAGTCTTTTCCTTGGAGGCTGCTGATGTTCTTCCAAGGCAGTGATTTTCAGTCCATAAATGAAAAACAATTATGTATTTGTTTATTCAAATATGCAATATGCTATGATTGGAGATACAAAGAAGAATGAGCCACTGCTCCTAATTTTAAAGAATTCAATCAGCCTGTATTGCAACTTCTTCACACCAGGCTTTACTGTTAGCACTTAAATATCCAAGCATTTCAACCACACTAGTATAACATAAAGTAACTGTACATAGGCTCTTATAACTCCCAGTACAGATCAAGTTGGATCTGGAACACCCCCAAAGGCTCATGTGCTGAAGGTGTGATCTCCACGTTCAGAGGTGGGGCCTTGAGGAGTGACTGGGTCATGAGGGCCCTGACTCATCAATGGATTGACTCATTGATAGCTGAATGGACAACCAGAAGGTGGTGGAGGCATGGTAGGCAGAATCTAGTTAGAGGAAGTAGGTCACTGGTGGCATGCCCCAGAAGGTTATTCAAAGCAATGGAACTGGCTGACCATGGGCTGAAACCTATGAAACTATGAGCCAAAACAAGTCTTTCCTTCTGGGGGCATTCTACCTCTGAGCTACAGCCACAGCCATATATATATATATATATATATATATATATATATATATATATATATATATATATATATTTTTTTTTTTTTTTTTTTTTTTTTTAATCATTTTGAAACAGGGTCTCACTAAGTTGCAAGGGCCTCACTAAGCAGCTGAGGCTGACCACGAACCCGGATCCTCCAGTCTCAGCCTCCCAAATGCTGGGATTACAAGCGTGAGCCACCACACCCGGCTCAAGTCTTTCCTTCTCATATGCTGTTATTTTCAGGTATTTTTCACCAGCAACAAAATGCTGACTCATACATCAAGTACACATCCTGGGAACTATTTTTACAGCATTTACAAAGCTCCTTCCTTCTCCTCTGCTCAAGATTCAGGATGCAAACTTCCTGTGGCAGCTGAAGCAAGGCTCATTTTCCCTTTCAAATGGACCTGCAGGCAAAAGCCATAAATCATAAGCCAGGGAGCTCAGAATATCATCCCAAACAAGAGAGAAGTCAAATTCATTTTGTTTATTTCAACTTAAAATCTTTATGATTAACTATTTTAAACAGGTTTTTCATATAAAAGAGTCCACAATAATTACATCAAATGTTGAGTAACCTTGCCTGAGAATCTGACTCCTGTCTTTATTCTAATGAAGAAATTTAAAAAGCCAAAGTGTGTCAGCTCAATAACAAATGAATCTTGTTTTAAGTTTATACCTGTCTGGTAATTAAGCTTTTATCTCAACCCCTGTTCCATTATAATCGTGTACTGTTTGATAATGAAATTATAATTTTAATTTAAGCATGCTAATTTAAAGAGTTTACTGCATTCTTAAAAGTGATTGCACTGGGAACAGAATCAACATAAGATCCAGCTATATCACTCCTGAAAGAATTAAAGTTAGAATACTATAGTGATACATGCATACTTATGTTGATAGCAGAACAATTCACAACAGCCAAATTATGGAACTGACCCAGGTAATAGTGAATGGACTAGAAAACTATGGTGTATATTCGCACAGTGGAATTTTACTTAGTTGTAAAGAACAAAAGTATGTCACTTGCAGGAAAATAGATGGAACTAGAGAATGTTATGCTAAGTGACATCAACCAGTCTCAGAAAGTTAAGTGTCATATGTTTTCTCCCATGTGGAAGCCATAATGAAAATAGGCAACAAAAGGGGCTTCAATCAAATGAGGAGGGAAACCAGTAGAATAATTAAAGGGGTAGAAGGGAATTGGAGAGAGAAGTAGAGAGGATAACAACAAGGCTTGAGGAAGGAAACAGTTCAAATAATGTTGTGTCTATAACCAATCTCACTAACATATACAGGGAGAAAAGAAGTGGGAACAGGGTGAGATACAAAAGGAAATACATAAAATGGTGTGTGTGTGTGTGTGTGTGTGTGTGTGTGTGTGTGCATGTGTACATGTGCGCGAGCCCACACGGGCATGCCCGCACATGTGTTACTGGGGATTGAACCAGCCAGGGGCATCCTACCTCCGAGCTATATCCCCAGCACTTTTTTATTTTGTGTTTGGAAACAGGGTCTAGCTAGGTTGCTGAGGCTATCCTCGAACCTGCAATCCTCTTGTTTCAGACTCCCAAGTATTGAAATTACAGGCATACACCACCACGTCTGACTTGTGTGCATGCATTAATGTATTACTTTAAATCTCACTGTGGTGTATAATTATAACATGCCAATAAAAATGTAAAAATTATTGCATTGTGCATTAGAAATATTTTTTAAAACATAAACCTATTGCCATGATGAAAAATTTTTTAAAAAATGAATTTAGTATCTTCAACTTCTCTTTACAAATATCTCAAGAGGTATTTGGAAGGCGAATATTCCAGTTCACTTACAAACTAAGTTACTTTTCTGAATGAAGTAGTTGAAATTTCTGAAAAATCCTCTGTCCCCAATCAAGTAATCAGAGAACCAGTAATCACAAACCAAGATGCAGGGTCCTGGAGAGGGCTTGCTACTGATGTTAGACAACATCAACCTAAAGAAATGAAATGTAGTTTTGGTTGTTTTAATTTCCCCTGAAACATTCCATAGCTTCTTTCAGCAATGTAGTCCAACATCTAAATCCTTTGCTAATCAACTTGTTGTCCTCTCCTTGCTAATTTATTGTTAGAAATAGTTTATATACATGCTTGCACTATAGAATCAGCCTGGGTACTTCATAAAATGAGTAAGATTCCTTTATCCTACCCATATCCACTGAGTCAGAATCTTGCAGAGTGAAGGCCAGAGATTCTTATTTTTTTTATTAATTGGTGCATTGTAATCATACATCTTTGTTAGGTAGAAGCTAATAAAGGCATACATGCACACATTTCTCATTTAACCCCTTCCCCAGTTCCCACCCTACTCCCTCGCCCTCCCTCCTTCTCAAGTTCAGTTTAGTGATTGACTTTGATATATTCGTGAAAGTTTTAAAAAGCTCCAAAGGTGATTCTGATGTAGTGACTTGAATGGAGATTTGGAAACCAATTATTATTTGGTGGCGGTGAAAACTGTGTGTGTGTGTGTGTGTGTGTGTGTGTGTGTGTGTGTGTGTGTGTGTGTGTGTCTGTTTTTATTTATTTTTTAAATTCTGAAACAGGATCTTACTAAGTTGCTGAAAACCTCATTAAGTTGCTGAAGCTGGCCTCCAACCTTTAGGTCCCCCTGTTTCAGCTTTCCAAGTACTGGGATTACAGGTGTGTGCCACCAAGCCTGCATGCCTAGCTGGGCATAAACTTTTGAATCACAAAATATATAGTATCAAGTATTTGGTACTTACTAGTTGTAAAAACTTTTTCAGATTTTTTTAGAAATATGAAAATGTATTTGTAATCTAAGGAAAGATAGAAAATAGAAAGAATAACTCCCACCCAGGAGAGGGGCTCCAGAAAAGAGTAGACACTGAAGTTCTTGGGAGGTGAGTTTTTATCTCTTCTTGTCATTCTCCATCTGCTTTTTTGTTATTGGTCAGAATTGGGTCTTGGGGGCCCAAAGTCTTTTGTTTCAATCCTTAATTTGAATCATTATCTTGCAGACTGGTGGAGTTTAACCTCCTGGTGCTAATGGGCGCTAGTCTCCTGGTGTCACTTGTCTCCTCCCTTACACCTACATTCCTATTAACACATGTCATACTCAGAATGTGGCCCACAGAAGGGATTGAAGTTTTATTTTGATTTCCATAGTCCTTATCTGATAGTTGTTATATCATATTAACCTTCCCTGTTTTTGTTCCTTATATAGGTGGTTTCTTTTACCCTTTCCATTCCCAGGTCCTCTGCCTTGCTTCATTTCCCTTTCTGATGAAGTAACCCTACTTACTGTTAGGGAAATTGGCCATAGATTTTTCTGGCTGCTTCAAGATGGTAGGGGGAGCTGTTGGAGTATTGCTGCCAGGGTCTCATCAGGGGGTGGATGATCTAGAGGACCACAGAAGAAGACATTGTTCATGTGTAATTTCACTCTCCTATCTGTAGCTGGAAGGCTGAAGGACAAGGCCTCCGGAACATGTTCTGTGAGTAGCCTTTTCCCAACTGTCCTTATTTTGATGTGCTCATCTGGCTAAGCTTGCGGTTAGAGTTATTGACTCGGTGTTTACAATCCTGGTTATCTTAGTTTGCTGTTTAACAAAATCATTCATCTGTTTCTCTATGGTATTGTGGTTGCAGTGGGCATCTATATGAAAAACTGACATATTAGTGCATTGTACAATAACTCAGATATCTTGCCATAATACTTTCTTCCCAGAGCTCTTTACCATGGACCATGGACCTATTAACATTTAAGTTGGAGACCAGATAGCTAACCAATTTGGGATAAACCATGAGTCATTATATAGAATACTGTGAAAAGTCCTTACAGCACAAAATCTGAAGCACAGCACACACTTTTTATTACGATACTGTTCATCTTTCTGTTTTTACATATTTGGTACAGTCATCTGCAGACCAAATATGTTGTATTTAACATAGTTTAAACAGGTTCTTTTGTCTTTAAGATTTTGAACAGAACTCAGATTCTCCAATAGTTTACAGGAATAGGAATCTACCTCTTTTGTAGTGTCTGATGGTCCTGGACCTGTAAAACCTCAAGAGTGACAGTTTTAACTTTACAGCATCTTATAAGGACTTATCTGGAGGGAGGTTTTGGGCATCAGTGTCATATTTTAGTTCTTTTGTGAATCTAACAGTAGAAGTACCATTATAAATGACTTTAGTATGGCTCACTTTTTGTTACCCTCAAAATAACACACTTGTCTCTGGTTATACTTGCTGCTAGATGTTCAAGTCCAAGTAGATAGGCCAATGTTGGACAAGTCTCCTTAGGGTTACTCTTACGGGCTTTGTAAGGCTTTTCCTCTACCAGTTGTGCCATCAGCCAGGGTGGGTCATGGTCTTGCTGACACATGGCTTTCCTTGAAGTATAGGGGATATTTCCCTCCTTAATGATCCTCATGCTTTCAGAATATGTGCTGGTGGCTTCCAGTCTCTGGGGCCTTTATAGTCCCCTTGATTTGGAGGTCACATGACTTACCAGAGTGGCAGTGTCCTTTGAGAAGTACCATCATTTCCTAGGTCCTATTTGACTTTGGAGGGTAAGGGCCAAAATAGTGGCTATTTTTTCTTAGATCTTTTATTTCATAATTGTTCTCTATGTCAGTTTTTGGACATTCAGAAGGTTGGTTTCACCAATCCTTTTCAAAGGTGTCTTGTAGGTGACAGCTATCATCTCAAAACACTGGGTGTTGTAACTCCTTCAGTTGGTATCCCATCTGAGGTGACAAAATGATATGGGGTGTCTTCTTTTACTGTGCTCTTTTCTAGTGGATTTTGACAAATGAAATCCAAGGGACTAATAAATGGTGTAGAAATATGAAAGAAAAATTTGTAAGCCAAGGAAAGATAGAAAATAGAAAGACAGAATAGCTCCCATGCAGGGAAGGGGCTCCTAAAAAGACTAGCCCAGATTTTTAAAAATTCTTGGCATCTGTGGTAACACAGAGATGCACCACAAAAATCTCCTTTCTTTTGATTATGGGGAATGCAGTCAGCAGACAACTTCAAAGGATTAAATGCTTCAGGGTCTACTCAGTTGAGACTGACCTTGTCCAAGGTCATGCTTTCCCATGATTGCATACATTCAGTGATGAAGAATCTAGCCTTCACCAACAATGAAAGTGTATAAAGAGCTGGCCATTTTGACTTGATATGGAATGCTGATAGGCAACACATGATCCAAAATTCTTAACTGAGTTGGCCAAGGCTATGCCAAGCTTGCATCACAGTCTAATTTCTTCCTCTGCCTAATCTTGCTTCTCCTCCTCTTTTCACAGGTGTTGATCCCTAATCTATCTCAACTTCCAGAGAACCAAACCTGCTCCTTATCTCTATTTCCTGTTCTATAGAATAATGCCTATCTGTTCTGTTGATTAGTGAGGTGATACATGTCAAATGATTAGTAAATTGCATCTATGACTATTTAAAAACCAAAGATGAGGTTTTATTTGGAGAAGCTAGCTATCAAGTCCTATATTAATAAGCCAAAAAGTAATGATGGTGGAACTCATTGTTGTATAGAGATTGAGACTATAAAAGTAAATGTCATAATAAAGCTTTGATTAGCAGAGGAATGGGGCAAATTTAAGATGGCTTGAATTATAAAAATATTCACAAAGATGAGTCAGTTCTGCACAGAGGCTTCAGGAGTAAAGAGCAGAAGGAATTAGAGACCAGGACATAGGAGGCCTAAAAGGAGCCTGTGCACTGGGACTATTCTTCCACTCTGAAAGACTGGAAGTGATCACAGCAGGCATGCAGTCACATCAAGTCTGGAGGGCTGGACAGGTGACTAAGCCAGGGACTGCTTAATGAGAGTTGGCTACAGAAAAAGATCATAGGCACTGGCAGTACTCCTGAGCCAGGTGAGGATGCTGACCTGGATCCTGAGCTCCTTCCCTTGGCTCTTTAAAATGTCCCTTGTGAGAGATTGGTTCCATGCTGTGCGGTAGATAGAACTGATCCAAAATATCGTGTAAAATAGCCTCAGCTGCAGAAAATGCACATGGTTGGGGGTGTAGCTCAGTTATAGACTGCATGCTTAGCATGTATAAAGGCCTCAATTGTTTGATCCTCAGTACCAAAAATTTTAAAAAAATTAAAAACAGACACACACACACACACTCACTCACTCACTCACTCAGAGAACACCTGAGGAGGCCCTTGTCCCCATACTTCCCTGTTAGGAGACTTTCTACATACTGTGTTTCTATCATTTGCTTGCTCTGAGACCTCAGGCAAGTTACTTCATTTCTAAGTTCCATTACTTCATCTGCTAAAAAAAAAAAAAAAATCCAAGAATAATAACACCTACCTGGAATATTGATATGAGTACTAAATAAGAGAGATAAGTAGTATTATATGTTTTTAATTAACATACATGAAACCACTTACAACAGTGCCTGGCATAAAACCAGCATCCTAATAAATGCATCTTTCACACTTGGGTAGAAAAGTTAAGAGTTCCTGTATCTAGTTTATTTGTATCTTTGAAGCATGGGAATAGAAGCATTAGCTTCTCTTCCATTCTATGTACTTGTGAGAATTATATTTATTATGTGCTTACATTTTTGTGCCATTGTATATGTTTATCTCTTTGCTTCCTTCATGAAAACAACATAATGGATTCATGCTTGCTTTGAAAATTGTTTTGTCTTTTAATTCTTTGGATGTGTGCATGTTTTGATATATCTGCAGTTTGAGAATGCCACAAAATATTAGGGTATGAAGACATGAAATCATTCTTCTAAGAGGAACTATAGGGGTTATATGAAAAAGAACAGTAGCCCCACTACCACCCCCACCCAACAGCCTAGTAATTAGAGGATCTCCAGTTACAGGGACTGCAATTGACCGGGGGCCCAGTTTCTAAACTGAAAATTCATCACACCATTTGTGCTGAGACCTTGTTTCTTAGCCAATGGCTAAGTACAATGGAAATATCTAGGCAGGCCCATTCTGTAACACAAAGGACCCTCTGATAAGTGACATTGGCTTAAGACCTCTCTGATGGCCTTGCCAAACCCTCCTTAGAGTACACAGCAACCTAGGATCCTTCCACCCAATCTACTTCTTGCTTTTCATTGCTTAGAATTAACCTTGCACTGTAGTCTAATAGCTCTGCTATCTCCCCATTTTTTTCTTATAGGAATTTCCTGTAGTCAAATCCTTGCATATTTGGTCCTGTCTTGGCATCTGCTCTTTGGAGAACCCAGTCTAATGTAGTAATTGTGTACTGTTATAAAAATATTGAATATACAAGTTTTTATTTTGTTTTCTATTACCCCTCATTCAACAGGTAATCTTTTTAATAGCAGGAATCTCTTTTATACGAGGGGGATGGCATTAAAGCTAGTTAATAGAAGTTGCAGGATTAATCAGTTTGGGAGAAACTGCCAGCATGAAAAATGAGCATAGGAAATGGAGAAACATGGAGCATTCACATTATTTTAACTCTAAAAAAAATGAGGGTAGCTAAGAAAATGGTGGGAACTGAACCAAATAAAGTAAAAGGCTTTGTTAGAGCTTTTCAGAGCTACCCTGCACATGCTCCACTCACTGTTTGTCTTGGCATGGAATCCTTTCCTTGTTTATCTGATTTTATAATGATAAAAAGAACGTGCAAATGAAGCAGTAATTCAAAGCAAAACAAAATGGAGTGAGACATTTGTTTGTTTGTCGTAACATCAAGAAAAAATTGGGGAGAAGTTTGACCTAGAAAGAATGCATGTTTATGTGTGTCAATAAATATAATTACCTAGTACAATACAGGCACCAATCAGATCATGTGAAGGCCACAAAGCTGAAGCAGCTTGCTGGAGGTCCCACCTATGACAGTCATTTTAATTGCTCAATAAAGAGGAGATTCAAAATGAGGAGTCCCGAGGATGAAACTCATAAAAACAAGGATGCAGGAGGACACCAGGGCTCAGGGCCACTATTATTTGCCATCTACCAACCAACGCAGAAATGAACTGCTTCATATTTTAACATTTGGTGGAGCCATAACAATGATAACTGGCTGAATATCAGCCCTGTTTAGTCCTCTGATGCTAGTTGAAGTTAGTGTAAACAAAACCACATAGCTATGTATCTACAGTATTCAACATAGTTGTTGGAAAGAAAACTTAGAAATATCCCTTGAGCATATTTTTCAATACCTTGTAGAAATGCTTCCCCATTCATAGGCATTTCTCCAAGTGATTTAGAAAACATGCTTTCCAATAGCATAGATATAAATATCTAAGTAATATTCTATCTTATGATTTCAGCACAATTTATTATAGGCATTTTCCTATTGTAAAGACATTTAGGTTTTTTCAATTTTTTTACGTAAAGATGAACATTTTTTCTCTGCTGTATGTTAGATGATTTCCCCAAAGTGGAATTATAAGGTTGAAAATATAAACTTTTTTAAAACATTCTTGATATCTAGGGCTGTATAACTTCTGAGAAAGGCCAAATTCATTCCTAGAGGTAAGATATGAGTATACAACTTTAGTAAATTGCATCATTGCCACTAATATTATCTTGTTATGCTCATCATAATCTTAGAAGTAAAACATTCCATTTGTTTTGAATTTTCATGCTTAATGAAGATGAATAGATTTGGGGCTGTTTCATCATTTGCAAAATTTTTCTCATGCACAATTAACTGCTTATCAACATATTGGCATCCTAGTGGTTTTGCTTACTACCTCTTTAAAGGTAATACTCTATATATTGACTATATTCCCTTTGTCATGTTGCCAGTAATATTTTCAGCCTAGTTTGTCTTTTAACTTTTTTTTTTTTTTTTGCGGTACTGAAGATTGAACTCAGGGGCATTCTACCTCAGAGCCATACCCCCAGCCCTATTTGTTATTCTTTATTTTTGAAACAGGGTCTCACTAAGTTGTGGAGTGCCTCACTAAGTAGCTGAGGCTGGCCTCGAACCCGTATCCTCCGGTCTCAGCCTCCCAAATGCTGGGATTACAAGGGTGGGCCACCAGGGCCGGCTGCCTTTTAACATTTTAACAGTAGCTTTTGATTTACAAACTTTTCAAATGTACTTTTATTGGTTGATTGCAGTCTGACATCATTATATAATTCAGAATGATAAGGCTATACATGCACACACCACTTGGTGAGCTTCCCCCTAGCTCCCTCTCTACTCCTTCTCCTTCCCCACGCATGATACTGAAGTTGACATCGGTAATTTCACATATGTGCATAACTTCAGTTGCAGTGTTTCCTTCAGAAGTTTTATATAAAGTTGTCAGTATCTAGCATTTTTCACTGCCATTAAGTTGGGAAAATTCTTTCCTGGATAATTTCTAATCTCGTGGTCTATGTAAATGTAACAGACTGAACCTCAGCCTCCTCAATGTGCCCACATCCTAAACCTCGGTACTCTAAACCCCTGCTACTTTATATTTTAGCATTTACTCTGCAGATTTGATCAATTTAAGGATCTTGAGATGGAGAGATTATCATGGGCTACTGAGATGGGCCCGATGTAATCATAGCAGTCCTTACAGACAGTCTTAAAGACATAGAGGGCATCAAAGCTGGAGGAGAAGCAATGGGGCAACAGAAGTAGATATTATAGTGTTGTGGCCACTGTATGGAGAACATATTTTCAAAAGGAGCTCTATTAAAGCCAAAAGGGACTTAACTCCCAAAGCACATTCCAGCATGATGTGTAGCATTCAAGCACACACAGGTGTGGCACCACACATCCAGGGTATTAGGGGCAACACACAAAACCCAGGCACCAGGCACAAGGTGCTATACCCAGGCATGATGGCAAAGCCCAGGTGCAAGGCTTGCTGACCAGGAGTACCTGGACAATTGCGTG
>PVLC010032396.1:0-18356 GCA_004027655.1 Graphiurus murinus
TGGTGGCGCACGCTTGTAATCCCAGCATTTGGGAGGCTGAGACTGGAGGATCCGGGTTCTCGGCCAGCCTCAGCTACCTAGTGAGGCCCTCTGCAACTTAGTGAGACCTGGTTTCAAAATAAAGAATAAAAAATAGGGCTGGGGGTATAGCTCGGAGGTAGAATGCCCCCGAGTTCAACTCCCAGTACCAAAAAAAAAAACCAACCAAAAAACTGGGCTGTGGGGTGTAGCAGAGATAGAATACCCCTGGGTTCAATCTCTAGTATCACAAACAGAAATAAAATAAAATAGGGTTGAGGGTATAGCTCAGAGGTATAACCCTCTCTGGGTTCAATCCTCAGTTAAAAAAAAAAAAAAAAAAAGAATAGCTATTTAGTCCTAGGTGATAAAAGGATGCCAAACAGAATTTTTTTTTTTTTCGGTACTGGGGATCGAACCCAGGGGCATTCTACCTCTGAGCTACACCTCCAGCCCTGATTTTTTTCTTCTTTATTTTTGAAAAAGGGTCTAAGTTGCAGAGGGCCTCACTAAGTAGCTGAGGCTGGCCGCGAACCTGGATCCTCCGGTCTCAGCCTCCCAAGTACTGGGATTACAAGCATCCGCCACCATGCCCGGCTAGACATAGTATTTCTAAATTAAGGGCCTTGCTTTTATGAGCTTTATGAATTAGAAAGCAGTCATGAGACAAGAGTGTGGCAGCAGGTAGAGATGAAGAGGACAAGGGGCAGTGGAATTAATGGAAAAGGTGACTATAAATTCATACACAGAATTGCTGCACATGATTGCAGGCCCAACAAAGGCTAAAATGTATGGTTATGCTTTGGACATTTCCATTGTACATTGTTATACATTACTCATGTACAACGCATTATACATTGGGAGAGATACCAACTGGCAAGATTGTGATTGTCTTCAGTAGTATAGCACTATAACCAATCTAGTTCAGAGCAATATTTATTCACTCCAAAAATCTGAGAGCCGAGCATGGTGGTACATGCTTGTGAACCTAGTACTTGGGATATTGAGACAGGAGGATCACAGCCAGCCTCAGAAACTTAGTGAGCTCCTCCACGACTTAGTGAGACCCTTTTTCAAAATAAAAACAGGGCTGGATGTAGTTCAGAGGTAGAATACCTGCGGTTCAATCCTCAGTACCACCAAAAAAAAATCTGAGAACCTACCACATAATCTATCAAAAACTTCAATGAAGGGGAGCTGGGAGGAATCCAATTTAAAGTATGAGGTGGGGTGGAAAATGTGAAGCCTAATGGATGTTTGTTTATAGTTAAAGGTTTATCTGTTCTAAGTAGGGACTTCACAGATTCTGCCACTCAATCCCCAGGTACAAATAATCTGGAATAAACAGCACACTAGCTTCAGACAACTTGAAAAGGATACCCTTTTTAAATTCTGTGAATGGGTGTGTGTCCAGTGTTGCCTGGATGCAGCTCAGCACCAGGTGGGGCACTGGCAAGGTGGGGAGAAGCAGTGGTGGCTATCACCAGCCATTCTGAGCAAAAATGAGAATCACCAAAACTGAGAAAAAAAAGACACAGTAGAATCAGTGCTACTGTCAAAGAGCTGGAGCCAGGGTTCAAATTGCCACTGAAATGTTGGACCCTTAACTACTTCCTAATGACATCAGAGACAATGTGACATGACACTGGGCAGATCATTGCGCAAAGGATTTGCAGGAATACAAACTGAGGAACTTCAATTCATGTGAATTGAGCTCACCCTTGTTTTCTTTCTTAGTCTTCGGCTCCTTCTCCACTTATAGCTCCATTTACCTACTAAATTATTATTTGCAGGTGAATAAAAACATTACAAGCCGGGCATGCGTGGTGGCGCACACTTGTAATCCCAGCATTTGGGAGGCTGAGACTGGAGGATCTGGGTTCGCGGCCAGCCTCAGCTACCTAGTGAGGCACTCCGCAACTTAGTGAGACCCAGTTTCAAAATAAAGAATAAAAAATAGGGCTGGGGGTGTAGCTCGGAGGTAGAATGCCCCTGAGTTCAATCCCCAGTACCGCAAATAAATTAAATAAATAAATAAATAAAAAATAAAAACATTACATCCAGCCGGGCGTGGTGGTGCATGCTTGTAATCCCAGCATTTGGGAGGCTGAGACTGGAGGATCTGGGTTCGCAGCCAGCCTCAGCTACCTAGTGAGGCACTCTGCAACTTAGTGAGACCCTGTTTCAAAATAAAGAATAAAAAATAGGGCTGGGGGTATAGCTCAGAGATAGAACGCCCCTGAGTTCAATCCCCAGTACCAAAAAAAAAAAATTACATCCATTAATTTTATTTTTTTGCCTCTGTGCTTCTCACATTGAAGGTTGGCATTGCCTAATTTCAATGACCATCCAGTCACAGCAGCTAGGCAACTTTTTTTTTTTTTTTTTTGGTAGTACTGGGGATTAAGCCTAGGGACATTCTACCTCTAAAGTACACCTCCAAGCCGGGCGTGGTGGCGCACGCTTGTAATCCCAGCATTTGGGAGGCTGAGACCGGAGGATCCGGGTTCGTGGCCATCCTCAGCTACATAGTGAGGCACTCCACAACTTAGTGAGACTCGGTTTCAAAATAAAGAATAAAAAATAGGGCTGGGGGTATAGCTCGGAGGTAGAATGCCCCTGAGTTCAATCCCCAGTACCGCAAAAAAATAAATAAATAAATAAAGTACACCTCCAGCCCTATTTTTTTTGAAACACAGTTTTGCTAAATTGATTAGTCTCACTACAAGACTGCTGCCAAACCTGCAATCCTGTCTCAGCCTTCCAAGTACTGGCTTGCACCACTACATCCATTTTGAAAATTTGGGGGTTGAGCCAGTTTCTCTTCACTTGACCACTCCCTATGCTGCCCATCAACTCACCCTTCTCCAACTCTCCAGGTCCCAACCCACCACTAACCAATCTATAATGAACTTTTCTTTTAGGTAGGGGGTGCTGGGAATGGAACCCAGGGGTGTTCTACCTTTGAGCTATACTCTCAGCCCTATTTATTTGGAAACGAGGTCTCACTAAAATGTGGAGGATCTAAGTTGCTGAGGCTGGCCAGGAACCCGAAATACACTGTCTCAGCCTCCCCAAGCACTGGGATTACAAGCTTTTAATCACAAATCACGTATTACTCACCAGCTCCAAGGCCTCCAGACTTTTCAGAAAATTCAAACCATTGTCCTGTGTGATCTGGCCTCTATATCCAATCTCCACATATCACACACACAGCCCCATTCACAACGCACAGACCTCATTTTCCCTGCTTCAGGTGAATAAAAACATCACATCCATTAATTTTTGTTGTTAGTGACCTGGAATACCACTAGCAAGAGTTGGGAAGGCTGGCTTAAATCTTAAATTCCAAGGACTTTCTTTTTTTTCTTGCGGTACTGGGGATTGAACTCAGGGGCATTCTACCTCCGAGCTACACCCCCAATCCTATTTTTTTTATTCTTTATTTTGAAACCGAGTCTAAGTTGCGGAGTGCCTCACTAGGTAGCTGAGGCTGGCCAAGAACCCGGATCCTCAGATCTCAGCCTCCCAAATGCTGGGATTACAAGTGTGTGCTACCACCCCTGGCTTCCAAGGACTTTCTAATGCATTTCTTCTCTGTACATGGGACAGCATACAAACACAAAGGATTTCACAAGCACTTACTAAATAAAAATTTTAGGTTTTCAGTAGCTGCCTGCCCTCTACCATTCCCAGTGGCTCAAAATTTGTCTACCATACCAGTTCCTTCAGGAACACATATAGTAAATACTCAGTGAGCCCTCATGATACGCCTTTTTTTTTGTTTTTTGTTTCCTTTTGGTATGTGCACGTATTGAATTCAAGGGCATTTAACCCAAGTTACACAGAGAATCCTATTTATTTTGAAGCGGTCTCACTAAATTGACGATGGCCTCGCTAAATCGCCAGGGAGTTGTACTTGAACTTCAAATTCTCCAGTCTGTCTCCCAAGAATGGTGTGCAGCCACTGTCAGACGCCAGTATTTCATTTAGCAATACCTCCCAGCGACATTCTACCTCAGAGGTTCATCCCCAGCCCTATTTTATTTTGAAACAGGGCGAAAGTTGCCAAGGGCTTAAGGAACTGAGGCTGGCCACAAACCCAGATCTTTGGGTCTCCCTGGGATTACAAGCATGTACCACCACGCCCAGCTATTTTCATATAACTTGTTTCCAAAAAACCTAGGAAACTTAGTTATTTGAATAAGTAACTTGCTTAAGGTCATATAACTAGTAAATGATGGAAAAGCAAGAACTTGATTGCAAGCTTTCAGGCTTACTCTAAACTGCTATGGGTTAATTTTTCAAATTTCAATTAGCACTCTATTACCTTCACACTAAGTGTTCATTTACTCCTTAAATAATTCTTACTATAGGTAATGAAAGTAACTGTTTTATATTTCCCAGGGAACCCCCAAAACTCCTCAGAACAGCTGATGTCATATCATAATCCATTCTCCATATAAACTGTTTTGGATACAATTGATAAAATCATCAGACAAGTATCAAATGAAGTACTTTATTCAACTTTGTAGGTAACAGGTACTCAGATTTGTTAATGACAATATAGTCAACCGTCTCCTAAAACAGAAGTTGACTTTTAATAATGTAGACGCAAAAATCTTTTTTAGACAAAAACAAAAAATTGCTAGTTAAGAACTGAAAGCATCAGTTTTCAAATGGTAGTTTGCACTGAAAGCCTAATCATACCCACATTCTCCCCTAATTAAAAAATCCTAATCACCTTTGTGAGTTCGAATTATCATGACTAAATTAAGGGATATTTCTCCCCCAAAACCCTACCAGTAGACAAAAATTATACTTCATACACTGCAAATGTAATCTACTTTCTTTTGCACAAGATTCTATTTAACAAGCTGATACACTAACAAAATGACAAGATGCAATAGTACTCTGGGTGAGAAATTACTTTTTTTTTTTTTTTTTCAGTACCGGGGATTGAACTCAGGGGCATTCTACCTCCGAGCTATATCCCCAGCCCTATTTTTTATTCTTTATTTTGAAACCGAGTCTCACTAAGTTGCAGAGTGCCTCACTAGGTAGCTGAGGCTGGCCTCGAACCCGGATCCTCCGGTCTCAGCCTCCGGAGTGCTGGGATTACAAGCATGCACCACCACGCCCGGCTCGAGAAATTACTTTTAAACTCCCACAAAATTCATGTATTTACGGTGGCAAAATTTATAAGCTAGTATTTAATAACAACCTTTATTAGACCCATTTGGTTCATTCCTCATCAGTACAAGTCGACCTTCAAGTAAAGCCTGGAGTGGGAATTAGACAGTTAACCTCTTTCCTATAGCCCCAGGGATCTTTCTTGTCTCACACTTCACCCAACAGTGCTAGTTTGGAAAGAAATACAGGAGAAATACATTTTTCATGTTGTTACAATATTTTTCACCTTAAAATTCACTATCATTTTATTAGTGTATTACTAGGGATTGGATCCAGTTTTCTAGCTCTGAGCTGCATCCCCTCATCCAATTTTAAACAATCTCATGAAATTGCCATATGGGGCCTGCACGGCTGTGATCATCCTCAGCCTCACAAGTACTAGGATTTACAGGCATGATTCACCATGCCCCAGCTTTTTATTAGTACTGTGGAGAGGACCACCAAGTATCAAATTTTCTCTGCCCACAATGCAAATCAAGCATTGGCTTAATTTCATCTTATAATTATGCACGGATTCCCACATTATTCTAGAAAAGAGCACAAATTTTTCCCATTCTTTTTTTGGTGGGGTACTGGAGATTGAACTACATCCCCAGCCACATAATGGATATATTTTAGATGAGGCACTGGGGATTGATCCAGCATTCTACCCATTTATTTTTGCACTACTGGGAATTGAACTCAGGAACATTCTATCTGAGCTATACTCTAGTTGTTTTTTTTGGCGGTACCGGGGATTGAACCCAGGGGCATTCTACCTCTGAGCTATAACCCCAGCCCTATTTTTTTTATTCTTTATTTCGAAACAGGGTCTAAGTTGCAGAATGCCTCACTAGGTAGCTGAGGCTGGCCGGGAACCCAGACCCTCCAGTCTCAGCCTCCCAAATGCTGGGATTACAAGCGTGCGCCACCACGCCCAGCTCCTCCCAGTCATATTTTTTATTCTTTATTTTTTTTGTGTGTAGTACTGGGGATTGAACTCAGGGGCATTCTACCTCTGAGCTATACCCTCAGCCCTATTTTTTTATTCTTTATTTTGAAACCGAGTCTCACTAAGTTGCAGATTGCCTCACTAGGTAGCTGAGGCTGGCCGCGAACCCGGATCCTCCGGTCTCAGCCTCCCGAATGCTGGGATTACAAGCGCGCCCGGCTTTATTCTTTATTTTTAAATAGGGCCTAAGTTACAGGTGCCTTAGGCACACCAGCCATATAAAGAATATATTTCAGATGTGGCACTGGGGATTGAACCCAGGGGCATTCTGTACTTCAGATCTATACCCCCCGTCCTATTTTTCTTTTTTTTTTTTTTTGCAGTACTGGAAATTGAGCCCAGGGGCATTCTCTCTCTGAGCTACACCCCCAGCCACATTTTTTATTCTTTAATTTGAAACAGGGTCTAAATTGCAGAGTGCCTAAGTAGCTCAGGTTGGCCACGAACCCGGATCCCTCCTGTCTCAGTCTCCCAAGTACTGCAACTACAATCGTGCACCACCACGCCCAGTTTATGTATAGTTTAAAATTTATTTTGAAAGTCTCACGAAGTTGCTGAGGGCCTGAGTAGCTGAAGCTGGCTGTCAACCTTTGATCCTTCTGTCTCAGCCACCCAAGTACTGGGATTAAAAGGTGGTACCACCACACCCAAATCCATTTTCTTTTTTGGTACTGGAGACTGAATGCAGGGACATTCTAGCTCTGAGCCACACCTCTAGTCTTTTTTTCTTTTGGTACTAGGGATTGAACGTGAGGATATTATACCTCTTGAGCTACACCACCCCCAGCCCTCTCTACTTTTACTTTGAAACAGGGTCTCACTAGGTTGATGAGAATGTATTTGCTGAGGCTGTCCTCCAACCTTGGATTCTTCTGTTTTAGCTTCCAAAGCACTGGGATTACAGGTGTGTACCACCTTGCCGGGTTTATTTATTTTCAAACAGGGTCTTGCTAAATTGCTAAGGCAATTCTCCTGTTTCAGAAGCACCGGGATTATAGGTGTGTACCATCCTCAGCTATATTTTTTCCATTTTGATCAGCTGCCTATAGTCAGTTTTATTTATTTTTGCGGTACTGGGGATTCAACTCAGGGGCATTCTACCTACGAGCTATACCCCCAGCCCTATTTTTTATTCTTTATTTTGAAACAGGGTCTCACTAAGTTGCGGAGTGCCTCACTAGGTAGCTGAGGCTGGCCGCGAACCCGGATCCTCCAGTCTCAGCCTCCCAAATGCTGGGATTACAAGCGTGCGCCACCACGCCCGGCTATAGTCAGTTTTAACTGGAGCTGAAAAACATAAGTAAACTGAAAGTTATCACTGGGTTTTTTTTTTTTTTTTTTTTAAGGACATTTAAGTAATCCTTCTTAAAGATATTTTTACTAATAGCCACTTATTTCCACCCCCCAAAAAGCCTGAAATACAAAGTAAATATTTAAAACATCATACAATATTTTTTAAAGCAAAAAACAAACCAGACGAAGAGTAAGGTATATTCACTTTAATCACTGTTCACACATATTTGTAAAAATATTAGACATATACACTGGGTCGCAAAGGAGAGTCAAGTCTTCTTCACTTCTAGATACTATCTTAAACTAAGGAAATTTGCTAGTCTCATCACTATTGCATGCATTTAAAGTTATATACTTACCAATTTTTCACTGTCTGCTTAATCCTTGCTAGGAAAGGACATAGTTCCTTAGAAATTTACTTCACTTTAAAATTTAAAGACACAAACTGTAGGTCCATACTTTGTTGAGTGTCTATCTAGAATACATTACCATATCACATACTCGAATTATGGGTTTCGGATTTACTGTAGAAAACTAGCATTGTTCATTACTAAAAAGTATTGGAGTTGACTTTATTGGCTCACAAAAACAACAAACAGCAGGAATTACAATGAGAAAACACCCTAAGAATACGTTGACGTTATCCATGATATGGCTAAAAACTAAAGGGAAAGAAATCATTGTGTTATACAAGCTAAGGATTAAACAGGGCATAAAGCATTAAGAAATACCTGGAGACAAAATTTCACTGGTATACATACATCTCAGAAATCAGCGTTTCTTGCCCAAGTTTTTAATGCAGCATTAAAGTGATTTAACAAATACACTTGAAAATCTCCACCTTCAAAAAGAACCTAGGAAACAATTGGTCTGCGTGACTAATTTTGGTAAATCCTCCTTCTACCTGAACCCCAACTTAATTGCTTAGTTTATTGCAATAATCAGATTTAATAAAAATAGAAATAAATTCTGGTATTTTAATTCCATACCTATACAATGTGGGAACCAATTATTGAGAAAACTTTTTTCACTGTTAACTAAAAAGAAAATCTCTAAAGTTTTAAAAGATTTTATATGCCTAGACACTCTTACAGAAAAGATATGACTTATGTGTTAAATGGTTTCTGTATTTAGCCTGTTAAGTAAAGGTCAGAAAAAAGTGAGCCAGGTGTAACTGGGACTTGTCCAGTGATAAACTAATCACCTTAATATTCCTAATTAAAGTAATACCCAAAGAGATGTAGAAATTCATCTCACCTCTTTGATCAGTGTCCCATTTCAATTAATTTTAAAAGGTAAAACTGTGACACACAAGAGTATAAAATAGTACTCACCAGAAAGGCAGCTTTACAGAGATGGTTTTAAGGAAAACCATTTCCACTGTATCTAACACCATTTCTAACACAGATTAAACTGTGAAAGGCAATGAAACTTAAGCCCTTGTGCAATTATATGTTAAAAATAAAACATATTACCAGTTGGAAAACCTAGACTTTTAGAATATTTAACAGAACATATGACTTCCAAATAAAGTTAAGATGATCTACCTTCAAGATGACTAATTACCATCTAGTTTAAGGGTACAAGATGAACTAATTTTATGGCTCAATCTTCTGAAACTAAATCATTACATATAAGTTGAGGAAGCCATACATTCTAATATCAATGCTACAGACTGGAAAGATGATTCAGGCTTGCAGAAATTAAGTTTTACCCTTTACTCCTTTCTCAGTGTTTTCAGTTTTTATTATTAACATAAACAAAAAGCACAATATTTAATGGTTAAAGAAGACCTTTCAAGAATGGTTCAAACAATGCACTTCAGCAGAATGAACGATTCCCACTGCCCCTCAAAAGGATTACAAAAAGGGTTACATGGGAATCTAGCTAAGTTTCTTGACGGGTAGTCAGCTTTCATTTCAATATTTAAATATTTGTTATTCTTAGTTAAAAGTAAAGTGAACCCATAGCGGTACACCAGTTTACAAAAAAAAAAAAATGAGTTATTTACAAGTGTTACTAAAAGCACTTATGATGAAAAAATAAAGTAGTATAAAAACTTTTTTTATCTTAAGACTATACATCATTTTTCACTAAGAGATGAGGGAACTTGCTTTTCTTTAGGTTGATTCATACTGCAAAAATCAAAAGGTGAATATGAGAACCACCATGGAGAGACTTAAGCAAAGGACCCTGGAACCAAAGCCCTGGACTATTTTTTTATTTGAATTAAAAGGGCAGAGCCAGTTGAAACTTTCACTCTCTTTTATGTAAAATATATCTACTTAGGTTCAACCAAACCAGATAATAAAGGGGCAGTATTACACCTTTATTACAACTGAGGTAGCAAACCTTGAGCTACTGTGGCCCAAGTATTGAGTGTTTGAAAGTGTCCAATGGATATATTATTAGTAAATACTCACATTTAAGTAACTGCACAGTTTTCTTCTTTGTGCGGGTTATATGGATATGTTTGAAAAAAAAAATAGGAACATCAGGTACTTACAGATTAAACTAACCTGTACTGGCAGGGCTGTGTGATTTTTCTTCTCTACCAGTAAGTAGCAAATGCTGAAATTCTGCTGCTAGTTAACAAAAACACAAATTGTATTAAACTGAGGAGTTCAATCCATTAATTTAAAAGTCAATGTGCATTTAATTTCCTCAGAGCCTGATATTAATACATCTAAAAATTTTCCCTAAGTTTAACATGTTACCTTACATTCTATTGAATTCAGAGTGACCTTAGAAGAATGAGCTGGTAACACTGAATATCTGTTGGACACATCTCAATTTTAATAAACTATGTACTCCAATGTTAATTGTGCTGGAAATCTTGGTTATCCAAGATCCAAAAGGGGGAGGCACATATCTAAAACATAGTAATTTCTAAATTACTATGTAGATACATCCTCAATTTTAACAGCTTTTAATTCAATTATCATAAAAATTGATTTCATTTTATTAGAGATGTAATTTTTAAAACATGAGCTGAAAAGCAAATTTGATGACTTCTCCTTGAAGTACATTAACAAGCTAATAAAGGGGGCTTGGCTCAGTAAGTAGATGTCCTGTGTTTCTGATTCAAACATAAGACCAATTAACTTTCCTCTTGACCCACTTGGGCAGTCAAGCAGCCTGGGAAATGATACCGGAAATCTTACTCTGATATCTAATTAAGAACGAACCATTTATGAATAAAATGTTAATAATCTACAAAAAAAAATTACATGATGAAACCTCAAAAATACAACACCAGAAATGCTGTTACTTTTGTAACATCTAAAGACTATACAATGGTTTCTCTCCTATCAGTAGATTAATATGTAATAAATGGAGGAAACATCATTCTTCAGTCTTCTTTTTCTGGTTTTGGTGCTAGGGATTGAATTCAGGACTCACGCATACTAAGCAAGAGCTCCATCACTACACTATACCAGTTGCATTGCCAGTATCTCAAAAAAAAGTTTTTTCCCCCCGGTACTGGGGATTGAACTCAGGGGCATTCTACCTCCGAGCTACACCCTCAGTCCTATTTTTTATTCTTTATTTTGAAACTGGGTCTCACTAAGTTGCAGAGGGCCTCACTAGGTAGCTGAGGCTGGCTGCGAACCCGGATCCTCCGGTCTCAGCCTCCCGAATGCTGGGATTACAAGCATGCGCCACCACGCCCGGCTCCAGTATCTCAAATTTAACAATAGCTGAAAATATAAATACGTAACCATAATAATATTGAAAAACAAAACAAAAACCTAGACACTGTAAAAATGTCAGAGGGCTTTAAAAATGCTAATAAAAGACTTCAGCTTTTTACAAACACATTATACAAACTCATAGCACATTATTAAAACTGTGCCCTATCACCTTACACGCCACTGCAGCATTTAAAGCAATGGGTGGAGTCCAAGTACCCGATCACTGACAGTGAACTCTGTAGTGTGATCAAAATTAAAGCACACACAAAACATTCTCATGTGCCTTATTTATTTATTTAGGTGGTACTAGGGATTGAACCCAGGGGCATTCTACCTCTAAGCTACACTCCCAGACCTATTTCTTATTCTTTATTTTAAAACAAGGCCTCAGTAAGTAGCTAAGGCTGGCCGCAAATCCCCGATCCTCCTGTCTCAGCCTCCCAAGTACTAGGATTGCTTTTTTTTTGTGGCAGTGGTAATGAACCCAGGAACATTCTATCTCTGAACTACACCCCCCAGCCCTATTTTATTTTGATTTGGAAACAGGGCCTCACTAGGTTGACAAGAGTCTCACTACTTGCTGAGACTGTCCTGAAACCTGCAATCCTCCTCTTACCCTCCACAAATACTCTGATTACAAGAATGCGCCACCACACCCGACCTCATAAGCCTATTCTAAAAAACCTATCAAAATTCCCACCTGATCAGCCAGTGTTGATTATATCATGTTCGATTTGCTTCAAAAATAGTTTGAATTAACTTCAATGAACACCCCATAAGGTTGCAAATCTCACCTTAATATTACTAGTACATTTTGCTTAGTGAAATACACGAGATTAGCTACAAAGATGTAAAGAGATATCGACCAATATGTTCAAACAAATTTAGTTTTAAACAGTTATGTCCAGAGTTGGGAAGAAAATGAAAGGTTCTTTTTAACAAAATATTATGCAAGAATGTAGTTAGAGCAGAACAAAGAGTGCTTATTAAAGCAATTCCTTTCTGAGCCTTACTGTTTTTGTTTTTGCAGTACTGAGAGATTCAATTCCAGAAGTGCTCTTCCATTGAACTATATCTCCAGTCCTTTGTTTTAATTCTTAACATGTACTTATTTTTGCAGTACTGGGAAATGAGCCCCAGCAAACTTCTACCACTGAGCTACACTCCTAGTACTTTTTGAGACAGGATCTTTTTTTTTTTTTTTTTTTTTTTTTTTTGGCGGTACTGGGGATTGAACTCAGGGGCATTCTACCTCCGAGCTACACCCCCAGCCCCATTTTTTATTCTTTATTTTGAAACCGAGTCTCACTAAGTTGCGGAGTGCCTCACTAGGTAGCTGAGGCTGGCCGCGAACCCGGATCCTCCGGTCTCAGCCTCCCGAATGGGGATTACAAGCGTGCGCCACCACGCCCGGCTGGATCTTGTTCTTACTAAAGTTTTCAATGCTGGCCTTGAACTTGTGATCCTCCTACCCTCATTATCCCAAGTTGCTGGGATTACAGGCCTGTGTCACCACACTGGGCTGAAGACATTTTTCTTAGATGCTATTTTTGCCTATAGTCTAACAAAAATGCAAAGAACATTAAAAATGATGTTTTAAGGATTAAACACTTGAAAAACTGTACCCCATTAGTTTATAATCGTTGTCACTTTTAAAATCATTAAAAAAAACTCAATTTAAAAAACATTCACTATATACAAGACTCCATATACATGTTAAAGTACTTATTTTCCTAAAAAATCACATAGAAAAGCAGGATAATTTATATAAAAACCCAAGAGTGTTAAAATGATTTGGATGATAGAAAACAAAATAAATACTGAGACGGATGGGTTAAAAAAGTAACCTTCACTGTCATGAACTAGCAAAAGGGTTAAGAGGGGAAAACTCAATCTCCCCTTTTGGAGGACTTATAGTAGAGTTACAATAAAGAGTAAGCAAGTTTCATTTTGGAAGACAAATATTCAATATTATGTAAGCAAATACAACTCACCCCCCCCCACTTTTGTGCTACTGAGGACTGAATTTAGGAGGATTCCACCTGCAGACTATACCCCCAGCCCCTTATAAAGTTTTTTATTTTGAAAAAGGGTCTTGCTGAATTGCTGAGGATCTTGCTAAGTTGCTGTCTCAGACTCCCCAAGTGTTCGGACACCACACCCAGTTAAATATCATTTTTAAAAGACCTACATGATTTATTATTAAAAAAAAGCAAATAGAGTACATGTTTAATAACTCTTTATCCCCAACCAACAGTGTTGCTACTTTCATCAGCTTACTCAAAATCACTAAGTCACTACCTTTTGTGCACTTCCCAAGTCATGGCACATTATGGATACCTGAAAACTGTATTTTTCAAAACCATATTTATCTGAGTTACTTCTTGTCCAGTTCTAAAGTCTATTTCAATTATATTTATTTCAATTTTCAATATCAGAATTAGGTCAAACAACTTCAAGAAGATTCTGTATACTGGAGAAGAGCAGGTGCAATACAAAACAGATCTCCAAGTAATCTTAAAATGCGTAATTACTAAGTTGCAAATCATTCCAGTGGAGTATTTTGCCAAAGAAGCAATAATTTTTAAAATATTAATTTCCTTTTCCGTAATTCAGTCACAATTAAAAAGCATGTGTTCAAATTAACGCCAAAAGTTGGAATTCATTTTAATGCATTTTCATTCTTCAAAGAATGAAATCTCAAGTTTGCTAAATGTTACCATTACTACTGTTCGAGGAAAATGCTATCTAAATAGGGCGGTGGCTCAAACACAAGGAACATAACCCAGGTTTGTTTTTGTGTCTCTTCCAATTCCATCTTTATACCCTACAATAGACACACTTGCATAACAACTTTTCTCACCAAATAAAAGCAAATTTTGGTTGGCAACAAACGTGGATACTATTCATGTGTGCATATTACGTATAACACTTCAGTACAGGCTGAAAATGAACTTCAAAATAATCATTCCAAAACCAATTTAACATACTAGTAACTTTACCACATGATCCAACTTAAGTTTGGCTTAGTAAAAATTAATCTTTTTTTTTTTTTTTGGTACCAGAGACTGAATCTAGGGGCAGTCTACCTCTGAACTACAACCACAGCTCTTTATTTTGAAACAGGGTCTCTCACTAAACTTTGAAGCTGGCCTTGAACCTGAGATCCTCCTGTTTCAGCCTCCCATGTACTGAGATCTTGAAAATTAGCACTATCCAGGCTGACAAATCTGTAACACGCAAAACCTTTTATATCACAAGTGTATTCTATACCCATACATACCACATAAGCAAACAGACACACCACCTTTCCCACTCTCCATAGGGCTCTACATTAACATTTGCTCTAATGTGGTGAAGTTTGAAAATATTAAAAATAAAAGCAGTTCTGAATAACCTTTTAACCTTGATGTTCAATGAGCAAGCTTAGGATTAAGAATACAGATTTTAGTACCCTGTGGCATTTCCAGTAATTAAACTTATCCTTGATGTTAAATTTAATGGTTTTAGGTCAAAGTAACCAGTAAGATTTTCCTAGAAGTAAAAGCGAAAAATTTAAACGAAACATTTCATGCCTCCGAGTTGTCAAATTGTCAATTTACTAAAGTTCAATATATAATAATACAAGCTTTACTGAGGCTGTTAACTACGTAATATAAAGTAAATTAGTTTTTGTTTTTCAGCACCACAGTCAAACGTGAATATTAATATAGAGCCTTCTCTGCCAAAAGAATATAAAAATCCTAAGTTTAATTAAATTTAGGGGCCTTCACCAAACTTGCTGCAAGTTTGGGGACATAAATATCCAACAGCCATAAAGCTGTGAAAGCCCCTATAAGGAATAAAATAAATCCCACTTGCCTCAGACTGAACAGGGCAACACTGAGACTCAGCCTCAGCCTGTCCTATGGCAGGGCTATAGGAAGAAGAAAATTTTAATTTTAGAAAAACATTACCCAATTAATTTAAAAGACATGCATTAAATTTTTTTTAAAAATCCCAATGATCAAGCAAGCAAATGAAAAAGAGCAGCTCTTTTTATCTAAAAATCCATTCTGAGCCCATACTTGTTTTTGTGGGGAATTTCCCCTAAGGATTAATTAACTTGAATTTAAGTTTAATATATAACTTGATCAGTGGAATAGGTATTCTCTCCCCATACCTAATGGCAAATGTGTGAGATTATTTCTAATACTGACTCAAATCAAATTAATTCCAGCAGCCACTCAGAAGTTGATCCTCATTTGCTGGTCTTGTTACTATCAGTAGTAAAACTCAATGAAATAGAAACTAGTGCCAGACAAAATCTTTTAAGTTATTTTTGTTTTTCTAAAAGGGTGATACAGTGGGTGAAAGGCAGAGTCAACACTGCCAGTCCTATTAATCTTACAACTTCCTTAATCATGGCAATCACAGTGCTTGCCCAAACATATCAAATCCCAAAGTATTGCGTGAGGACAAGTGAAATTCACTTTGACTCAACTTCATCTGTTACATAAGGAAGCATAAGAGTTATCTCAATAAAATTTGCTCCACTCATGATTCAACCACACTATGGACCCCAGAAGCAGTTAGGTAAAGGGTATTTTCTAGAAGCTTAATTATCCTTAGATGCATGCAAAAATTATGCTCTCAATATTAAAAATGGGCACAACCTCTGAGCTGTACAGTCACAAAACACAGGAGATGATCAGGTGGTTAAGTTTAAACGTGTCATGCATTTAACACTTTCAATTAAATTTGTATTAGAATTCTATTTGTCTCTTTACCTCAGAGATTAATAAACCTTACTATAAAATACTGGGTTTCTTTGCATAAAGTGCAAATAAAGCTTTGTATAGTTCTTTTTTCCTGGTACTGGGGTGGGGATTAAACCCCAGCACGCTCTAAAAACTGAGTCACACCCATAGCACTTTTTAATTTTGAGACAGGAGCTCACTGCACTAAGGCTGGCCTCAAAATTACATTTCTTCTGCCTTAGCCTCCTGAGTAGTTGGAGTACAGGCATGTGCCACCACAGTGCCCAGCTCAAGCTTTGCACAATTTCTGAAACAGGTCTACCAGCCCTTATGCAGTTTGATAAACCTGTACATGAAAATTCTTTAGACATTTGGTTTGGGAAAACATTTCCTATTAAGTCATCCTAAACTTAACCTTGCAATTTTTACTTTAGATACTCTCAACCCAAGTTTTTTTTTGGTGGTTATGAAAAATGTGCTGCCAAAATTATTTAAATAGGAAGGCATTCAGTGGAAGAAGGGTGTAGGGCTTGGCTGCCAACAGAAATAATGCCTTCTTGGCAATATACAGATACTTTCTTTTTAAACTATGGTATATTTTGCCCCTCAATAGTACCAGAGCACAGGTATCGTATCAGTGGAGCAAAGTAACAGATTTAAAATAGTATTCAGCTTTAAAATAATGGCAATGTTTTGTTTAAATGATTTTTACCTGTCACTTAAATACAAACTCTTCTGTAATGAGTAAACACTTTTTGTGTCTGTGATACTGAGAATTGAACCCAGGGGCATTCTACCTCTGAGCTATAACCCCCAGCAATATTTTATTTATTTATTTCGAAACACTGTCTCGCTATGTCCTGAGACTGGTTTTGAACCTGAGATCCTGTTTCATCTTCCCAAGTACTGGGATTAAAGGTGTGTCCCACCACACCCAGCAACTAAAACACTTTCAACATATTTTCCTACAGTTAAAGCCTTCATATTTCACATATGTTGTCTGTATCTTCACATAAAGTTACTAAAATGTTACCACTTTCTTAGAAATCTTAAATTCATAGTGAGAAAACCTCAACTCAATTTATTAGTAATTACTTTATATATGTCACTTGATACTTGGAAGAGTAGGAAAATAAATGACCAAAGAGGTCAAACAAGGAGCTTTTTTAAGAGGCTTGCAACACAAAATACTGAATACAGCAGTCATATCTATAGAAAAGTTCTAAGAACACAATTAACATTCAAATTTCCAAAGACAAAAAGTTTAACAGTAAAGCCATCTGGGCTTAATAATTAAAGGTACCCATCTAATCAAATGAGTAACATAACCTTCCAAGAACATAATAAAATTAGAATTTGTCAATCCGTTAACCATCAAATCATCCTAAGAGGCATTTAGAGTTTCAACATTATACTTAGAATAACATACCAACCCATTAATAGCACAAGCTATTACTGCATGCACCTAAGCTTCTAGAAGTTTGCACCTGAAAAGCTTCTGAGGTCCATGCAGTACTGAAGTCTCAAAAATAATCAGAAGGAAATTAATGGGTCTGGCACTAGACTCTAAACATCGAAGCAGGAAGAAGAAAGTACACTTATATTTTAAATACCTACATGTTATGACACCAAAAGGTGTGCAACAGTGTCATGATCTAAAGATTGCAAGCCTGTTATGTCATGATTCATCTGTATTTAAATTTTTGTTAACTGAAACATTAACATACAATTCTATATATACTGTTCAGTTTAAAACATGCAGCTAAAGAACAATCTACAATTCAAAAGACAGAATTCAATGATATATCAAAACTGCATTGTTAACTATGAATTTTATTATGTGGACATCTACTGTGGCATGCATCTGTACAAACCTTTCAGGCAGTGG
The DNA here is from genome assembly GCA_004027655.1 of Graphiurus murinus. Classification (NCBI taxonomy): domain Eukaryota; kingdom Metazoa; phylum Chordata; class Mammalia; order Rodentia; family Gliridae; genus Graphiurus; species Graphiurus murinus. Next base: position 17,818 of record PVLC010032396.1, read on the forward strand.
TCCACAGCTGGGTTATGAATAAAAAGGCATAAATTTTTCTCTCATTTTATTACAATGAAATTTAACAGTACAGAAAAGTCACATGACCTGTGTGGGTCAAATTCCTTAAACCCTGCAACATGAGGAACTCTAAATACATTAAATATTGTTACACATTCGGACTTCCAATGTACAGGTACTTGGAAACAGTTACAGCCCTCACCAAGCTAGGTTGGGGACATTAAGTCCAACAGCATCTGAAATGCTGTGAAGGCATAACTTTACAAATAGCAATGTAAGCTTACAGAACTTGCCTTTATTAAGGTGGTATGTTCATGTAATTCCAGCGCCTTCACAATTTAACGAACCAAATTTACTATACTTCACTTCTAAAAACCTAGATGAAACATGAAAAAGAAGCCATACAGTATAAATTGCAACTTCAGGAAAAGTTCCTGCTTTATTATTCCAAATAATTTTTCCCATGTAAAATAAATGTCCAATAGTTCCTGGTATGTGGGAAGATAATGTTTGTTAAAGTCACAATGAAGCCTTATTGA